>LBNU01028386.1:4038-26844 GCA_014162995.1 Artemisia annua
TTTTTTTTTTTTTTTTTTTTTTTTTTTTTTTTTTTTTTTTTTTTTTTTGAGAACGGCAAATTTTTTTTGACACCTATACCACCTATATATCTGACAATATATCTCACAAATGCCTCTAGCGAGGCTTGGACCCACTACCTCTAAATTGGTGGGCAACTCACATACCACTAAACCAAAAGCCTTGGGTTATACTCTTATAGTTAGTCGTTCCTTTGTAAGATTAATTAACACCTAAGTATTTATTAGTATCAAAACATGTGCTAACCTATTATTATAAAATTATTACTGCAAAAAGCATGAACTTAGTGTCAAATATTTTATAGTAACATACTTGTTTGATTTTTAATGTTATTTATTAATAATATCTCCTTTAAGATATATATTGCCAAAAATGTATTTGTTAATGTTCTACAAAAGGTGAAGATCGATGAGATCACCCTGGTCCCATGCATCCTAAAGATGCCAACCGGACCCTCCCCCAAGGACCCGGCCCCAGGCAATGAGCACCTGTCCCAGTGACTGTACTTATCAGGAGGTGGGCTATGAACCCTGGCCATTTTCTACAAGAGGCCCCTCGCTGACCAGTCAATCTGAGCATTTGCGGTGAGGGATGGTATCAAATGGCCTTTAGTGCCAAGGAAGAGGTTTGAACCCAGGTCTATTGACTCGGGCCCAAACACCCTTACCATTGGACTAAAGCTCCAAATGATTGTAATTGTTAATGTTATCTAGTCATATTGAAAATTATATTATCATGGCCTGTTGATAAAAAGGTATTAGTTAATGTATTTAATTAAGTTGTAAAGTTATTCTGGATATTCAAAATCCCGTACTTTCTTGGCATTATAATTCACTTACCTGTTTTGCAATGCGTACTATTTTGATAAATTAAGAAATATAGTAGTATTTTGTAATTAGTAAAAGTTTAGTCTATTAAGTCGAAACAATTTTTTCGTTGTTATCTAATTTAGTTAACAAAGTACACCAAACTTATTTTTCTATGATAGTAACTTAGGTATCACAGGATGATTTTTCATACTATATATGCATAAGTGTTTGCAACAATTTATTTCGCTCAATAAAATTATAAATGTTCGCCTAACACGTTCATCATACATTTGCACTATTTTAAACAAAAATAATATAATTAGCGCATATATGGTAGATGTTTTTACGGAACCGAGGAAAGAGATCGTGGGGAAGAAAGTATTTCTTTTTCCAAAGATAATGATTCATCAAGGGTTGTTAATACCTTTATAAACATAATTATCTCTCTGACTCATTAACATAGTATGTCCTGAAAACTCTTAAGTTTTTTGATGGGAATTTCGAGAAAACAAAATAGGCGGATAAAGTGACTTTTGCACAAAATCATTGGAAGTATGAGTGGGTGAAAAGAAATTGAATAGTACGCACAATATTTGGGACGACAAACGCCCCAAAAATCATCCCTAATGTTTGTCCCGTTTGCATGTTTCATCCCACACATTTCGAAATTGCAAGGATCGACCCTAAAGTTAACCTTTGGGGCATATATCGTCCTTTTGGGGCATATATCGTCCCAAATATTTTGAAATGTTAGGGACGAAGCATGCAAACGGGCAAAATTTTAGGGACGATGCATGCAAACGCGCCAAATTATAAGGACGATCCTCAAAGTTTCGAATTGTATGGGAAGAAACATTGCAAATTGGCCAAACTATTGAGATGATTTTTGCAATTTACTCTAATAAAAAATATACTTTTATAGTAAATATTGAAACATCTTAACCATCCCCCACTAAGAAACAACCTTGTACTCACTATAAAAAATAATTTTTGTCGAGAGTAGATGCTACCACTTCACATATTTATTGTTGTATTAATTGAAGTGCATTTACTCTCATAAAATTGCAATAGGCCTCTGATCCTATTAGAGCGAGCTCATAAGTTCACTCACAAACTTTATTCTATTTCTAAGTTTGTGTGCCCAAAGGGCATCAAATCTTGTCATTCAACCAATGTTAATTCCGTATAACACTTTGTAACTCTTTAATTTATTCAATAAAGATAAGCACGTTTGAAAAGGAAATACTTGTGTTTACATTTAATTAACTGTTTCATACTTTGTTCTTTGAAACTGTCGTGGTATTAGGACATACAAGTAAAAGAAAATTGAAGATCAAAAGAGATAATTATATCCGATCTTTTTTTAAGCAGAATTTAAAAAATCAACTCACATCATCTATATAAAATTAAATATCTCTTGAACTTCTTATCGTTAAGTAAAACTAATTACACTATCATGTATAGCACAAAATCATCTTTTATTTAGGCGTTACCGCATTAATATATACTTTCAACGAGCTTTATTTTCGAGTTTTTATGTGATTGTCGATATTACGCCACGGAAAATCACATGTGATTTTGTAGAATAACATTGAATTGTGATCTAAATATTAAAATTCACCTCACAAATAACATGCGATTTCTTATCATGAAGTACAAAATACAAATAAAAAAAAGCCGAAAGTGTATTAAAGTACCCAAATTGAAAATTTAAAAAATCTCGTCACAATAGTGCAGTTTGTGTCGCTTAACGATTTGTCGTTTATAAGATATTTTGGTTTTGTTATAATAAATAATGAAATATTTATTTTGGATCAAAAAATGATTTTTGTAGTTGCTCCGTTTAATCTTTGAATTTTTTTGTCATGTTGGTTGAACTTATCCCCTTATGTGTACGCGGGATTGCGACCACGCAACAGGTTTTACCTCTGAAGGGATCTCAAGAGGCTTACAATCCCACCAGGCGGTGTACCTGACCGATGTATTATAGTGTAGTGGTAAGTACGGGGGATTGATCGTTCTCCACAGGGAATAGTGTTCGTTAGGTATGAAAAACTACTCTAATTAGGTCAAAGGGTGAGGGAAGATTAATTTTGTATTTTTATATTTTTTAGAAAGCAGGTAAAATCTCGGGTTTGAAGGATTGGGCAGAATTAGTTGCTAGTCAACTAACCCAAAAACAACTATTGCAAGTAAAATAAAAATAACTAAAACTAAGTGGTTGTGAAACTTATATGGAGACAAGTGTGTTTACTTAGATTTCCTTACTCCCTAACTATCTTTTACCGGTTAATTAGTGTGTATTAATTGCGTAGATGATGGGTGTATTCCTTAATACAATTTGTGGGGTGGCGTACGTACTTCCCCAACTCTATAAGCTCCTACTTCACTCCTATGTCGAGCCTGCTAGAAGCTCCTAACATGGGATCATTAGGATTCGCTCATGCATTAAATACAACCATAAAAACCTAGTACGCATTTGTTCATGTTTCTTAACACGTTCAAGCACGTTACCATATAGGAGATTGGCCAGTTTTCTTAAGCCTAACATCAATAAACATTCATCCAATAAAATTAATAGCACACCAACAACCAATAATCAATAGTTAGGTTTCATTAGATCTAAGCAAACACAAGATAAACCTAGGCTAGCATGTTAATTGAAAGACAAGCATAAGATATAATTAACCAACACATAGACATATTGATTAATTTGAATGAAGACTTATCTTTATTGAACATGGAAGAATCAAGGGTGAAAAACCCTTGAAAAAGCTGTCAAAATCGTCTAAGGTTTTGTTCCCAAAAGTTGCACACTTATGAATGAAAAATAGAAAAGTATTTATAGAGAATACACTCTGACGGCGTCAGGCTTTAGGTGCTGACGTCGTCAGCTCGCCGCCATTAGGGTTCTCGGATGGCCTAGATCAATGTCTTACGCCGTCACTTGTAAATATGCTCTGGGCCGTCACTCTTTAACTTAACACCTGACGGCCTAGAAATATTAACACCTGACGCCGTCAGGTGTTATTTCCATGTTTTATTCTTAGGGCGTCACGTATAGTCTGAATCCACTCCTTTGTCATAGTTGGTTGACGGCGTCACCTTGTGACTCTGATGCCGTCAGGAAGGATTTCCAGCATGCTTTTGAGACTTTGTCGTTTTCTTCACTTTATGCTCCAAAAACGCCTAAAATGATGTGTTTTCCAGAATTCTTCTCAAAAGTACCTAAAATGACAAAAGGAACGATTTAGGGCAATATTGATCATATTAACTCGAATTAGGGCTTAAATGACCCCTTAAAACGGGTACACTTTTCACCTCATCAAATACCCTTACACTTGGGATTTTTCCTCAAGCAAATAGGCTTTTATTCCAATAAAAATATGAGTTAGGGGTCATTTAACACTAATATAAATGTAATTACAACAAATAGTTATTCGACCTTAATCATAATAAGCACGGAAATCATACACTAGCACCTCACAAATATTGTTTGGATACTCTCATCTCTCGGGTGTTATAAACCTATATAACTATATTGGAAATGGAATAAAGTCACTCACTACCTGTCATAGCAAATAGATTACCATAGGCTTGGAAGAGGATCAATTACTCCTCCACTAGGCGTAAGCACCTAAGATAAACTATCAAAGAGGGCTTTCCACAGGGTTGTAATGTAAGGTGTAAAGATATGATAAACATGGTTTGGTTGGAATAAAGGGTATTTTACTGGTGGCGAGTTAATTATCATGATCAAATACATGTACTATACACTGTTGCTAAGCCAAGACTCGACTCAACTTAAGCTAAAAACGAAATAACAAAAACATAAACAAACATAAAAGGAAACGGGATGGTAGTCCGTATGTTTTTTCTACTTTTCTTTTTCTCACTTTTTTTTGTATTTTTTTTTATTTTTTATTTATTTATTTATTTATTTTGCATACACTCTTGCCCTACCATCCAAAATAATACATCGTAGGGGCCTCGGTTCTCTCCTTACACTTGAACTTTTACATAACTTTACAATTACTATTCTAACGACTCGAATTAAGAAAATCGAAAATCTTGGAGTACTTTTAAAATATTTAGCACATATGGCGGTAATAATTGACGTCTTCCCCATTACTCCATTAAACTAGTACTTTACCCATGAGTCCCAATCGTCCCAAAGAAATATGTACAAGATATGACTCGACTTAGCAACTATGTAATCAATTAGATAATTAACAAAGGGTTTAACACAAAAGTTTTCACAATAATGCAATAAAGATGAGTGCATACAAGGTAGGCTAAGGCGATTTGGGTGTACATTTAAGTGGGGTGTAACAAATTCTCACTTTGAGTAAGATGCTCAAAGGTCGAAACGAAAAGATAGGCTCTGAAGGGTGTACTAGGGGTATCGTGTACCAAAAATGGGTACAACGCAAAGGGTGTGGGAGAATTACTTGACTAATGTAGCCAATGTAATTATAACAAAAACGCGGGTGTAAAACAAAGGGTTAATCCTAATGCCTCTTATCATGTAGTAGATCTAACTACACGAATGTAGTCTTACTTGTTGATTTGAGATGGTCCTAACGCAAGTTCTAGAATCTAAATGCTACCGGTACACACATCATAGCATAAATGCTTTTCCTACCAATTCCAGGGGCGAACCTCACATATTTGGGGTGGAAAATTTTTTAGTGGTACGGTTTTTGTGCTAGTCATATAATTTCCTATCTATGGGGACGCTTATTAGGACCAAAGTTTCAATTCTAAATGTTGTAAAAAATTTTAAATTGGTACTAAAATTGCCCTAACAAATATTTCTCTCGGTTTTATTACAAATTTACTATCAAACAAACAAAACTCAAGCGCAATTGCATTCTCTAAGGTGTCTTCATTTACCCCCTTACACTTAAACCGAACATTGTCCCCAATGTTCACATAAAAGATGTAAAAGTAATGAAAATGAAAAAATGAAACAAAATACTCCCCTGATTCGTTTGGTGTGGATAGTGAGGTAACATGGTTAGATCTTCCTCCAAGAAAGATGAACGCTCAAAGCTTCCCTTCTGAAATATAAATCATCTCCTTATCCAAAATAACCTGTTAACCTGAAAAACAATAAAGGCGAAGCTCGCGTAAAATCGGCGGTATTATCTATAATAGGATCGATATAATGGTTGTGGAATGAATGTTTTTGCAGAATTTCTGGAGATTATAAGTTAGAGAATTAACAAAACTTTTTATGATTCCGGAAGAAAAACAAAACTTTCAAAAATTTCATAAAATTATTGCCTGACGCCGTCAGGTTGTAAGACCTGACGCCGTCAGAAATGATCTGACAGAATTCTCATGTTAAGTTTCCGGAAAATTTCTGGAAAAACTATACCTTACTTCCTGGAATTCCTGCAAAAATATCATTATGACTCGATACAAGCATTTGACTCAAACAAGTACTAATATGTATGTTAATTTACATTTTTATGATTCATGTTCAATTGTTCTTATAAACCGATTTAGATTTCCCTTACACTTATCTTTTGCAAAATACCTTTATATGTAGTTAAGACGAAGTTAAAAACAAAATAAAGCATTTTCACAAATTAGTTTTTGAAGCATGAATCAATAACAAAAAAATAACATACATACGGAAGCAAATAAAATCAAACAAACAACTAAATAAACACACAAAGCAAATACAGCTTGGGTTGCCTCCCAAGAAGCGCTTTTCTTTATTAACGAGTCTTATAGCTAGACTCAACTTCACCGTTCATTACGTGACTTCATCGCGGGTCACGGTCTCTAGGTCCTCCTCTTGTCCGGTTTTATAATCGGGTCCTAATTTCAAACAATCCTTGTAGAAACTGAATATCCTTTCCATCACATAGTCTACTCCCCTACGTCTATCCTCATCATTCCTATAGTAGACCGCTTGTTTAAGCTCCTTCTCAATGTTTGACAAGTGTTGAAATTGCTCTATCTTATATGGCATTTGGTAGTTCACTTCATCGGTCTCATCCTTAAATCTAACTATCCCTAAGGAAGGTTCATAAGTCATCCTAGAGACCTCGATAAACGGCTTTCCCAAAACTACTTGGGTTAAACTTGCATCGACTATTGGGCGGATATCTTCTACAATCACAAAGTCTGTGACATAGGTNCATTTGGTAGTTCACTTCATCGGTCTCATCCTTAAATCTAACTATCCCTAAGGAAGGTTCATAAGTCATCCTAGAGACCTCGATAAACGGCTTTCCCAAAACTACTTGGGTTAAACTTGCATCGACTATTGGGCGGATATCTTCTACAATCACAAAGTCTGTGACATAGGTGAAGTTTCCTACATAAACCGGTAATCCCCTAACTCTTCCCGTGAAGTTACTAATCCATCCCCTATCGGGGAATACCCTATACCCAAGTTGATTTTTCATTATCAAGTTGTATTGGACTCTAGTCATGATGTTTATGGGCGATCCAGGGTCGATGTCAGCTTTCCACACATGCAAATGTCCGATGTTGCATGGTATGTTGAGATTAGAAGGGTCGCCCGTTTTGATAATCGGATTACCTAGGAAGTATGGTGTCTCGGAGTCATCGAATAAATCTTTATGGTATGCCCGCTCTTCCCTAGTTGGTAACCTATTGAAGTAGTCCTCTTCATCATCTACTTTTTTAATCTCACTTATCCTAATTTCCTTATCTACCTCGACTTTCTTAACCTCATCCTTAGGTTCACTATTATCCTCACTCCTATCAATAGGTTTAATGGTGACAATGTTGACGAAGTGGACATGTTTGGATGTAGAAGGGTCTTTAACTTGGGGTCCGCTATTAGTGTTCCTAGCGTCCTTATGTGGAGGTGATAGCACTTGGTTGTTGAGGGCTTTCAATAAGTTGTCTATCTTATTGGTCATCTCCGTTTGTTGTTGATTGAATTCGGATTCGAATCTAGCTATTCGAGCTTCTTGAGATGCCATAAATTGAGACATCAATCCTTCGAGATTATTGGTACTACCATTGTTGTTGGAAGGATTGTTATTGAAAGTACGGTTTGGGTAGGAACCGTTTGATTGGAAACGATTAGGTGGGTTGGAAGAATTGGTTTGTTGTGCATTTTGGTTTTGCTTCCACCTAAGGTTTGGGTGATTTCTCCATGAGGGGTTGTATGAATCACCGTAAGGGTTTGGCTCGGGTTTGAAAGTGTACCACTTGTCTCCCGCTCCGTCGGTACGCGAGGATGCGTAGTCCGCAAAAGCTTGTTCGGGGAGCTCCATGCAATCACGAGTGTCGTGGGGACCACTACATAATTCGCATGAAGAAGTGATTTTGTTCACTTGACTTGAAGGTTTAGGAGCCTCGTAGGATTTCATGAGAAACTTGACTTGGTCTTCAAGTTCTATGATCCTACGGTCGGAAGTGCTTGAATTATTCGAAGGCAAAGATATTGCCTTGACCGTTTTATTCAAATCACGGGGATCATTCCAACTTTCGTTTTCATAGAGAGCAAGATCTTCTAGGAGATCCCTTGACTGTTTCGCACTTAGATCACGTAGCTTGCCACCGGCCGCTTGGTCAATGGTTCGCCTCGTGGGGATATTGATATGGTCATAGAAAATTTGGACTTGGAGCCAAAGGTCTATGCCATGATGAGGGACTTTTCGGACTAAGTCCTTGAATCGAGTCCATGCCTTGTAGAGGGTTTCGCCTTGACGTTGTTGGAACGCCAAGATATCATTCCTTAGCTTGGTAGTTCTTCCCGGTGGGAAAAATTGAGCTAAGAAGCGAGTTGTGAGATCATCCCAAGAGGTGATGGATCCTGCGGGTAGACGCTCTAGCCACTGACTAGCATGGTCTCGCAGAGAGAATTGGAAGAGACGTAATCGGGTAGTCTCTCGAGTTTCAACATCAAGGTCTATGGAATCTACGATCTTAAGGAAATCCTTGAGGTGTTGATTTGGATCTTCGGAACGAAGTCCATGGAATGCACATCCGCTTTGCACCAACCGGATGGTGTCGGATCGCAAGGGAGACACATTGGCTCCTTGGGTGAGCTCAATGGTGTTTCGATAGCCATGGTGGCTAGGACGGGAGTACTCTCCTAAAGTACGGGCTCTAGGAGGTTGGTTTGGTTGTGGTGGTTGTTGTGGTGGTGGGTTGTTGGGATCGAGGATATTACCACCTTCCATGATGTCGGATGGTAATGGTTACGAACAAAAACACGAAGAAAAAAGATAGACTAAAGAAAATCCTAGAAAAATAAAATAAAAATCTCACTAGAAAGGAATCTAGTGAGTAGACCTAATAAAATAAAAATTCAACCTAAACAATAACTATTCCCCGGCAGCGGCACCAAAAACTTGATGTGTACGCGGGATTGCGACCACGCAACAGGTTTTACCTCTCAAGGGATCTCAAGAGGCTTACAATCCCACCAGGCAGTGTACCAGACCGATGTAGTATAGTTTAGTGGTAAGTACGGGGGATTGATTGTTCTCCACAGGGAATAGTGTTCGTTAGGTATGAAAAACTACTCTAATTAGGTCTAAAGGTGAGGGAAGATTATTTTTGTATTTTTATATTTTTTAGAAAGCAAGTAAAATCTCGGGTTTGAAGGATTGGGCGGAATTAGTTGCTAGTCAACTAACCCAAAAACTAATATTGCAAGTAAAATAAAAATAACTAAAACTAAGTGGTTGTGAAACTTATATGGAGACAAGTGTGTTTACTTAGATTTCCTTACTCCCTAACTATCTTTTACCGGTTAATTAGTCTGTATTAATTGCGTGGATGACGGGTGTATTCCTTAATACCATTCGTGGGGTGGTGTACGTACTTCCCCAACTCTATAAGCTCCTACTTCACTCCTATGTCGAGCCTGCTAGAAGCTCCTAACATGGAATCATTAGAATTCGCTCATGCATTAAATACAACCATAAAAACCCAGTACGCATTGGTTCATGTTTCTTAAGACGTTCAAGCAAGTTACCATATAGGAGATTGGCCAGTTTTCTTAAGCCTAACATCGATAAACATTCATCCAATACAATTAATAGCATACCAACAACCAATAATCAATAGTTAGGTTTCATTAGATCTAAGCAAACACAAGATAAACCTTGCCTAGCATGTTAATTGAAAGACAAGCATAAGATATAATTAACCAACACATAGACATATTGATTAATTTGAATGAAGACTTATCTTTAATTGAACATGGAAGAATCAAGGGTGAAAAACCCTTGAAAAAGCTGTCAAAATCGTCTAGGGTTTTGTTCCCAAAAGTTGCACACTTATGAATGAAAAATAGAAAAGTATTTATAGAGAATACACTCTGACGGCGTCAGGTTTAGGTGCTGACGTCGTCAGCTCGCCGCCATTAGGGTTCTCGGATGGCCTAGATCCATGTCTAACGCCGTCACTTGTAAATATGCTTTGGGCCGTCACTCTTTAACTTAACACCTGACGGCCTAGGAATATTAACACCTGACGCCGTCAGGTGTTATTTCCATGTTTTCTTCTTAGGGCATCACGTATAGTCTAAATCCACTCCTTTGTCATAGTTGGCTGACGGCGTCACCTTGTGACTCTGACACTGTCAGGAAGGATTTCCAGCATGCTTTTGAGAATTCTTCACTTTATGCTCCAAAAACGCCTAAAATGATGTGTTTTCCAGAATTCTTATCAAAAGTACCTAAAATGACAAAAGGAACGATTTAGGGCAACATTTGATCATATTAACTCGAATTAGGGCTTAGATGACCCCTTAAAACGGGTACACTTTTCACCTCATCATCCCCATATACAACACCTTTCTAGAAATCAAATAGCACATTTTTTTTAGAACAGCAATCTTTTTTCACACCTATACCACATATCTGACAATATATCTTACAAATGCCTCTAGCGAGGTTTGAACCCACAACCTCTAAGTTGGTGGGCAACTCACATATCACTAGACCAAAGGTCTTGGTATACTCTTATAGTTAGTTGCTCCTTTGTAAGATAAATTAATACCTAAGTATTTGTGAGTATCCAAACATGTGCTAACCTATTATTATAAAATTATGACTGCAAAAAGCATGAACTTAGTGTCAAATATTTTATAGTAACATACTTGTTGGATTTTTAATGTTATTTATTAATAATATCTCTTTTAAGATATATATTGCCATAAATGTATTTGTTAATATTATCTAGGCATATTGCAAATTATATTATCCTGACATGTTGCCAAAAATGTATTAGTTAATGTATTTAATTAAGTTGTAAAGTTATTCTGGATATTGATAATCGCGTATTTTCTTGGCATTATAATTTACTTACATGTTTGCAATACGGGCGATTTTGATAAATCTTTTATATAATAAAACAAAACCCCAAGTGGGATTTTTCCATTTTGAAAAACTCAACCTTCCCTTATTAAGTAATATTTTAATTATTATTTTTTTTTATCATTAAAGATAATCATTTAAAAAGTTTAATCCTATCGTTAGTTGCATCTTATCTTATCTTTTGTGTTTATCTTCTACTTATGTAGTATATGAACAAAACAAATTTAAAGATTAAATTATTTGTTTTTTAATAAATAAAAAAATATCATTAAAAAAATATTTTAAAAAAAAACCGCGCGTGCGCGGCCATTATAACTAGTTAATAAATACAGTGTATTTTATAATTAGTAAAAGTTTAGTCTATTAAGTTGAAACAATTTTTTTTCGATGTTATCTAATTTAGTTAACAATGTATAGCAAACTTATTTTTCTATGATAGTAACTTAGGTGTCACGGGATGATTTTTTGCACTATAAATGCATAACTGTTTGCAACAATTAATTTCACTCTATAAAAGCATAAATGTTCGCCTAACTCGTTCATCATACTTTTGCACTATTTTAAGCAAACATAGTATAATTAGTGCATATATATGGTAGATGTTTCTACGGAACAATGTGACTTTTGCACAAAATCAATGCAAGTAAGAGTGGGTGAAAGAAATTTAACTGTTGGAAGAAATTTTTACTGAAGCACATTTGGTGTGTTTTCAAGAATAGATGCATTTGATGGAAGCTATACTTTTCTACTTAATACTTGACACGCTTAACCACCCCCACTAAGAAACAACCTTTACTCACAATAAAAAATAATGTTGGTCGAGAGTAGATGGTACCACTTCACATATTCATTGTTGTATTAATTGAGGGGCATTTACTCTCTTGAAGTTGCAATAGGCCTCTGATCCTATGAGAGCTAGCTCATAAGTTCAATCACAAACATTATTCTATGTCTATGTTTGCGTTGTTAAAGAGCATTAAATCTTGTCATTCAACCAAAGTTAATTTCGTATAACATTTTGTAATTCTTTAATTTATTCAATATAGATAAGCACGTTTAAAAAGGAAATACTTGTGTTTACATTTGCTTAACTGTTTTATACTTTGTTCATTCGTGGTATTAGGACTTACAACTGAAAAAAATTGAAGATCAAAAGAGACAATTATATCCGCTCTTTTTTTAAGAAGAATTAAAAAAATAAACTGACATCATCTATTTAAAATTAAATATCTCATGAACTGTTATCGTTAAGTAAAACTGTTAGGATTAAGAAAAAGGATCGGTCACCCCATGTATTTTCATGCTTAGCGTAGCTCTTAGTTTTGTTAGTATTAGATTAGATATCGTAGAATTAGCTCTGTTATCCTAGTATTTGTGGAGTTGGGTCGGGTCTTTACCCACTGTCAGCTCACTCCACAGCCCATGTGGGGCGTATACTGTAAGTGTATATATACCCTTTCCATCTCCTTGGAAGGGTTGGTTTTTTCATTCAATACACACACACAAAGTGTGTTTTCTCACTCAAGAAACTTTCAGAAACTTCCCATCTCTCTCTCTCTCTCTCTCTCTCTCTCTCTCTCTCTCTCTCTCTCTCTCTCACACACACACACGCACACTCTAGCAATGGAAGTCATCTTCTTCCATAACCCAAGACCTCCTGAATCACATAATCAACACATATTAACGATCCTACAATTGGTATCGGATCCAAGGTTATTAGTTTTGGTCGATTTGTGGTGTTTTTCTTGTCAAATATGTCATCTTTTAAGCTGTTTTAACCATGGGTCAGAACTGTTGCTACATACTTTTTCGTGGTTAAATAGTTTTTTGGGTAAAAGGGAGCTTCTACCCTGGTATAATATATTAACCAATAAAACGTTGAAAGTACAATGGAATGTAGCTGAAGTACCACATTAACCTCAAGCAACCGCTTGAACTACCGTATATCATTTATGACAAGCCATAAATGAATCACTAGCTACCAACAACTAGCACAACCAAAATACAACATAAGATGACATGCCAATCTTATGATAAAACAAAACAAAATAAAATACTACTTCCCAGCACGTCCTTGAAGCTTGAACTCCTTGAATTGTTCCGGTAAGTCGTTAACTTGAGCCGCATACTCATCTAAAAAATAATCATCTCCCAAATAATCATTAAGCTCATACACCTCATCTTCATCATTGTCAAAAACAACTACTTCACCCACTTTAGAAAATGGGTTACCCCTCTTCGATGCAGAGGTACTTGGAGATGGGATAGTAGACTGCTCCAACGCCTTATTTGTTGCGGACATACTAGAAGATGGGTCAGTAGACGACGTAGAAGCCTCACCCGGCACTTGCGATACCATGTTACTAATAGGCTGATCTTGTGACTCCTTACCATTTTTAGCAAAACCAAGAACATCCTCATCCACCAATGACTGTGGTTCCTTACCAGATTTAACATTTTTAAGTAGAAGCCTGCTTTAAGCCTTTAGGATCTGAATCTTTCTTGGTATCAACCTGATTAGAAGTTGTCATTACTTTAGGTCTCCAAAAATTAGCCTTAGGCTTGGAGAGTTTAACCCCTCCAATTGGCTTAGGTTAAGATGTAGAAACCACACTCTTACCTTTATTCTTACGATACCTTACCTCTGTGAACCCCTCATCGTTATTAACCACCGGAATCGATGCATTAGTCACCACATTAAAAAACTTATGAACCACCTCTTTCACTTGTTTTGGACACTCACTAAGTGTGTGACCAAATATCTTACAAATGTTGCAATGAGGAGGTGTACATTCATATTCGACACGAATGATTTCCGTTGAATAGCCACTATCATCATCTAATGGAATAGCCATACTAACTTCCTTTTTCAATTCTAAATTTGAACACACTTCAACCAACGCATGAGCATAACTAATCCGACCCCACGAGTCAACACACATAGAAGACGTAAATGAATCCAACATAACCGGTTTCCTCACTTGAGTAGCAATCAAGCTTAAACCAACCTCTGAATAAGCAACTATAGGCACATTATGTAATGTAACCCAAACAGGAATCGTAGTTACCTCATTCTTGATTAGGGGAACATTAACAGACCATTTCCTAAGAATAAGAGGTGAATGACGGATTAACCATGGGCCTTGTTGGAGCATCTGCTCCAATCCGTCCTTAGAAGAGAACTTAAATAAGAAAACACCCGCTTCATTCTTCATAATCTTTTGCACGCCAAATTTCCTCCACGTATTAGTAACATAGTTATGCACAATTGGAAAAGCTATGGCTATTCCTAAGAAGTACCCAACAAGAGTGTTCTCATACCGACCTAAAACGGGTTCCATCGCCTCCTNAGAATAAGAGGTGAATGACGGATTAACCATGGGCCTTGTTGGAGCATCTGCTCCAATCCGTCCTTAGAAGAGAACTTAAATAAGAAAACACCCGCTTCATTCTTCATAATCTTTTGCACGCCAAATTTCCTCCACGTATTAGTAACATAGTTATGCACAATTGGAAAAGCTATGGCTATTCCTAAGAAGTACCCAACAAGAGTGTTCTCATACCGACCTAAAACGGGTTCCATCGCCTCCTTAGGAAGTTTAGTATCATGGTTAGGAACCCGATCTTCATTAACCATCTGCCTAAAATTCATCTTACGAGAAGTACTATTGGCACCAAGCAAAGAAGCAAACCATTGCTCCTTTCCACTAACATTACCTTTGCCCTCACTAGTACCACAAGTCATTGGGGCTGAATAAGATGTTTAGGCCCAGAAGACACATTATTGTACACTAACGTAGATAAGTTAATATCACCATCCTCCACACTCCAACCAGAAATAATAGGACCAGCTGATTCACGTGGAGGCTGATTACTAGGACCATCACCATTAACACTACCATCACCATTAACAACGATACCAACCTTTGGAGTAGATTTACTCAATCCCGTAACAGAATCAACATTCGTAACAACTTTGGAAGCATTGCAAACCTCACTTGCAGCAGCATTAACATTGCCACCCAACTTATCTATAGAATCCTTAAAATTATTTAAAATCAATGCAATGTTCTCCTCACCATGGAGTTCACCTTTATTTGCGCTAGTAGAATTCAAAAAACCCTTCTCCAAAACAGACATAGGAGCAGCCATAAACACATGCTGATTACCTAAGAATTTGGAGTAACCATATGGTAAGGGTATTTTGAAGAAGCAACACCAATAGTATTCCCCGCATCCTTGGACGTACCTCCAATACCACTCTCCATCAGATTCTGATTTAAAGCACCATTCCCACCCAATTGATTTCCATCCTTATACCCAATGTTTCCATCAAGTTTAGCAGCTTTGGTCATGCTATTATTATTCAGAAAAACCCCTCTCCATCTCTCTCAAAACCCACTAACAATCCCAAGAAACAAAAACAATAACCAGGAAGTAAACACAGCATGAATAACAATAAACGCACAAAGAAAACCCTAACTGAAAACAGTTAGGGTTTAAACCAACGAACACCAAACACCTAACCTCCAGCCATATAAGCCGATTAAGAATGAATAGGAGTAATAGAGAAAACCCTAACTGGACGATCAACACAGTTTTATGCAGCAATAAATAAACCACTAATGATTCTCAACCTATGTTAAGAAACGTTAATGATTAGATTGAGAAACAAAACCCTTTAAAGATCGACAAAAAATTAACGGAATTTAGGGAATCAATTTTTCTTTTTTTTCGCCAGAGAGAAGTTGGGCCTTGGTTAAACAGTTTCCTTTATTAAAAATCTTATTATATCAAATGTTCAAACAGTCCTGATAAGGAAATATTTGTTACACTTTAGAGGGTCATTAATCCCTAAATGGTGATTTTATGATCAAATATTACCTCAACTCGTTTCTTTTCTCTTTTTAGGTACTTGGAATGTGATTTCTGGAAAATGGAGCATAAAAGATAATCAAACAACACATAGACATATTGAATGATTAAAAGTTACTTATCTTCAATGAAACATGAGAGAAAAGAGGGTTTGGGAACCCTTGAAATCTCAAAAAATTCGTCCATAGGGTTTGTCTCCAAAGTTGCACACTAATGAATGAAAAATCCAAAACTATATGTAGATATACAAATGTGACGGCGTTAGGTTATGAGTCGTGACGCTGTCAGATCGCCGTCATTAGGGTTTCGTGTTGTGCAATTAAGCCTTCTGACGTCGTCACGTACACATCTCTCTAGGCTGTCTCGTGTAAATTTTGTGTCAGACGGCCTACTTCCATTAACACCTGACGCCGTCAGGTGTAATTCCATCAAAAGTTTTCTGGAGCGTCAAATGCAATATTTTCCACCTCTTGAATCTTCAAGTAACGGCGTCACCTTTTAAGGTGTGACATCGTCAGGTATATTTTTCTGACTTGTTTCTTGATTTTGTCGTTTTCTTCACTTTTGAGTCCAAAAATGTCAAAAATGCTCCATTTTCCAGAATTCACATCCCAAGTACCTAAAATGAGAAAAGAAACGATTTGAGGCAATATTTGACCATATATTTACGATTTAAGGCATAAATGTCCCCGTATCAGATAAATCCTTATCACCACTCTTTTTTTAAGAAGAATTTAAAAACTCAACTTACATCATCTATTTAAAACTAAATATCTCACGAACTGCTTATCGTTAAGTAAAACTAATTACACCATCATGTATAGCAGAAAATCATCTTTTATTAAGGCATTACTATCTACTTCCGATGAGTTTTATTATCGAGTTTTAATAAATAATGAGTTATTTGTTTTGGATCAAAAAATGATTTATGTGGTTGCTCCGTTTAATTTTCGAATTTTTTTTGTAATGTTGGTCGAACTTATCCCCATATATGAAACCTTTCTAGAAATCAAATAGCACATTTTTTATAGAACGACAATTTTTTTCACAACTATACCACCTATCTGACAATATATCTCACAAATTTATCTAGCAATGCTTGAACCCACAACATCTAAGTTGGTGGGCAACTCACATACCACTAGACCAAAAGCCTTTGGTTATACTCTTATAGTTAGTCATTCCTTTGTAAGATAAATTAATACCTAAGTATTTATGAGTATCAAACATGTGCTAACCTATTATTATAAAATTATGACTGCAAAAAGCATGAACTTGGTGTCAAATATTTTATAGTAACATACTTGTTTGATATTTAATGTTATTAATTAATAATATCCACTTTAAAATATGCATTGCCAAAAATGTATTTATTAATATTATCTAGGCATATTGCAGATTATATTATCCTGTCATGTTGCCAAAAAGGCATTAGTTAATGTATTTGATTAAGTTGTAAAGTTAGTTTGGATATTGAAAATTGCGTACTTTCTTGGGATTAAAATTTACTTACATGTTTGCAATACGTACTATTTTGATAAATTAATAAATACAGTAGAATTTAATAAATAGTAAAAGTTTAGTCTATTAAGTTGAAACGGTTTTTTTTCGATGTTATCTAATTTAGTTAACAAAGTATACCAAACTTATTTTTCTATGATAGTAACTTAGGTATCACGGGATGATTTTTCGCACTATAAATGCATAACTGTTTGCAACAATTAATTTCGCTCAATAAAAGCATAAATGTTCGCCTAACTCGTTCATCATACTTTTGCACTAATTTAAGCAAAAATAGTATAATTAGTGCATATATATGGTAGATGTTTTTACGGAACCAAGGAAAGAGATGATGGGGAAGAAAGTATTTGTCTCTCTATAGATAAAGTTTCATCAAGGGTTGATAATGCCTTGTTGAACTTAGATAGCTCTACGACTCACCAACATAGTATAGCTTGAAAACTCTTAAATGTTTGAGAGGGACTTTGACGCGAGGAATGTGTCTCACAAAAGGTTTTACTTCTCAAGAGATCTTGAGAAACTTGCAATCCTCTAGGAAGTGTACCTGACCGATGTAGTATAGTGTGTGGTAGGTATCGAGAGATTGATCATTCTTTAGGGAAATAGTGTCGTTAGGATTGAAAACTAGGTCAAAAGGTGAGGGATGATTCTTTTTGTATTTTTTTATTTAATGAAAGCAAGTAAAATCCCGGGTATTGGAAGGCTGGGCGGAATTAGTTGCTAGTCAACTAACCCAAAAGCTACTAATATGCAAAATAAAATAAATAACAAGAAAAGTAAATGCAGGTGAACTCCTTCTGTAAAAACAAATGTGTTTACTTAGATTTTACTACTCCCTAGTTATCTTTCATTGGTTTTTTGCATTCCTTAATTGTTTAGTTGAAAGATTGTATTCCTTAATATCATTCGTGGGGGTGTGTACAGCCTTCCCCAACCCTATGAGTTTCTATCTCTTCTTATGTCGACATATTTAGTATTCTAACGTAGCCTCCTTAATAGTCCCTCATGCATTAAACACAATCAATAAAACCGTACTACACATCCGAACAATAAGGAAAAACAACAAACCAACAATCAATAACTAAGTTTCATTAGATCTAAGTAAACACAAATAAACCTAAGTGATAACATCAAATTTACCCATGATTTAAGCGTTAATTTCCCTTTGAACTGCTCATCTTTTCTATTCATATGAAGAATATATACTCTTATTTCTTCCTATTTTGGTTTCAGGGTAAAGATGAGTAAAAGTACGTTATTGATGATTTATTGGCTTAAGAATGGGAATTATGCTTGAAGTTAATATGAAGACATAAACAATGCGGTCTAGTTAAGTGATGATGCTACACCGTTAGATGATTTACACCCCAAGTGATGAAGACTACGCCGTAGCAAGCAAGTGAGCTACGGCGTAACAGAGAAAACCACCAAGCTACGCCGTAGTTAGTAATTGGACTACAACGTTATAATGAAGATAAAGACCCTACGCCCGTAACAAGTCATTGAGTTATGGCGTAGCAAAGATTTTATGAAGACTACGCCGTAGCCAGTCATGGTGCCACAGCGTAGATGTGATAGCGAGAGTTCTACGGGCGTAGCAACTCTTCAGGCTACACCGTAGTAATTTATTACGAAGACTACGACGTAACTTTCTATTTAGTTACGTCGTAGTTATTTACTTGGGCACGAAAGAGTTAAAGTTCAGGTACTAAATGCGGCAAAATATTATGAAGTTTACTTATTCAGAGGACCGAAGATAATATTTGCACGAACGATGAAGGGCTTAACATGTTGAAATATATTTATATTTCAACACATTTCTTAGAGAAATAAAGCACAAGGACTAAGAATGAAATATTGCGCAAGAACAGGGGCTAAATATGAACATGGGCAAAGTTCATTAATAGCATAAATAGAGGACAAGATCTGTACGAGAGATATCATTAATTACTCCCTCCGTCCCATAATAATTGTCCAGTTTTACTTTTTTAAGTCTTTCTTGTTCAACTTTGACCATTAATATTTTTGTTTGTGTTATATAATACTTGATGAAAATTATACCAATAGAAAATGCATTTAAACTCAATCCATTCATATACTGTTCCATCAATTATTATGTAACACAAATAAAAATAATTATGGTCAAAGTTGAATAAGAAAGACTAAAAAAAGTCAACGTGGACAATTATTATGGGATTGAGGTAGTATATTTTAGGTTTTTACTTTCTTGTGGTGCTACGGCGTAGAGGCAAAAAGGAGATAGAAGGGCCTTGGTGGCGTTGGTTTTAGGGGGCAAAACCTCCGGGGTTTTGCCCCGGTATTCGACTAGAGGATCAAAAGCATTTATCTAGCACAATATGTATTATTTCTCGACACTCATTTATATATTCAGCTTCATTATTCTTGACAACAATTGTGATTTTGCTTGTTTATGATTGTCGTGATCCCTATTGTGTTTTATTTAACTGCTTTTGTCATTTAATTAATTAACTACGGCGTAGTCATATATCTAACTACGGCGTAGTCATTTATTGAACTACGGCGTAGTCATTTATTGAACTACGACGTAGCTATATATTTAACTACGGCTTAGCCTTTAACTAATTAATCGTTGGTAATTAATATTTATTGACTTCTAATTTATTTATTATTAGTCATTTTATTATTTGATCTTTATTCCTAGTTTATTATTAGTCTTGTTTGTATACTTTCATAGCGAGTCTTGAGACACTCTAGTTCCCGTAGTGTTTAGCATTGATTGTTCCTTAGAGGCCTGTGGAATTAACCCTAGGAAGCAAGCCGATAGGGATGTGACTTGGTGATAGCAATATCCCCATACACGTGCGAATTAACCCTAGGACCACCTACCAATGCTATATGCTTAACGGAATTAGAGGGGTGTAAGATCTGATCATGCCGCATCCACTAGACTTGTCCATGTTAGTAGAGGCACTTAATGACTCTTACATCTTCATACCGATGAACCCACGGCTTTACAATAGTTTTGGATAGGACAAGGTGTAAGATAGATCTAGGTGATATAACCCTCTAATCCGAAATGAATTCAATCCCCAGACGAAACAATAATAGACACCGTTACTTTTATTACTTAGAATAGATTACCAGATGACCCTTGGTCACTAACAATTACCTTGGTGAGGAATCTAGGATCATAGGGTAGACAAATTGACCATATGAGTCTACCGACTTTATAATGGAATGAGAATTAGATCTTAATTATCATTCCTATTAGTTGTTTGCCAGAATACCATGCCTAGTTATCATATCGAATTAATCATATTTACTTTCATACTTTATTTATTTCAATTTATTAGTTTAATTAATATTCAACTTATAAACCCCCTTTTATAAACGTGACATAGACTTTAATTAGGATCAAAACGCATAGCTTTTGGGAAGACATCGGCTTTATCAACTAGCTATACCTCACACGACCGGTACACTGCCTGTTAGTGCATTAGGTAGACCTTAGGTAAACGAGACTATTATAAATATTAAAACCTGGCCGGTAAAACCTGCATCACTAAGCTAGCATGTTAATGTAAAGAAAAGACAAACAATTAATCAAACAACACATAGACATATTAAATGATTAAAGGAAGAACTTATCTTTAATTGAACATGGAAAAAAAGAGGGGTTGAAACCCTAAATTTACTACAAAAGTCGTACTAGGGTTTGTACACAAAGTTCCACCTCTTAATGAATGAAAAATCCCAAAATATACATAGAGATACACTTCTGACGGTCTCAAGTTATAGGTTATAGCGCCGTCAGATCGCCACGTTTTAGGGTTTCGTATCACCCAAGAGACTTTCTGACGTCGTCACTTGTTATCCTCTTCTGGGCCGTCTCTCTTTATCTTAACACCATCGGGTAAAAATCCACAACTTCTTTTCTGGGGCGTCTGGTGTAAAAATCCACAACTTCTCAGCATAGGGTGATGGCGTCAGAATCCAAAGCCTGACGCCATCAGGTGTAAAAATACTTTCCTTGGTTTTCTTAATTCTTGAGCATAAAAACGTCTGAAAAGCTATAAAATGCACATATTCCAGAAATCACGTCCGAAGTACCTAAAATGAGAAAAGAAACGATTTGAGGTAATATCCGATCATAAAAACCGATTTAGGGCTTAAATGACCCCCTAAAAACGTATCAAATAAATCCTTATCAAATACCCTTACACTTGGGATTTGCTTGTCCGCAAGCGAATGAGCTTTTATACCAATCAAAATACAAGTTAGAAGTCATTTAACATTAATATAAAAGTAATTACAACAAATTATCACTCTACCCTAGTCAAAATAAGCACGGAAATTTTACACTAGCACCTCACAATTAGTGTTTGGATACTCTCATCTCACGGGTGTTATAAATGTATATATCATAAATGGAAACGGAAAAATATCTCTCACTACCTATCATAGCACATAGATTACCATAGGCTTGGGAAAGGATCAAAAACCTCCACCACTTTGGCATAAGCACCTAGGATAAACAATCAAAGAGGTCTTTTAAAGGGTTATAACGTTAGGTATAGGGATATGGAAAACACGGTTTGTTGAATAAGGGATATTAACTGGTGGCAAGTCAATTGTCTTAGTCAATTACATGTGCATTGCGGCGTTCCTAAGCCAAGACTCGACTCAACTTAAACTAACTATGACCAATCACAAATATAAAATTCAAAGGGTTATTTAGGTACTTTGGAGAGAAATTCTGGAAAAGGAAGCATTTTGGACATTTTTGGAACATAAAAGTGAAGAATTCGACAAAGTGCTAAAATCTGCTGGAATAGTACCCATGACGGCGTCAAGCATGGATGTGACGCCGTCAAGTCTTGATAAGCCAGAATGGATTTTGGGAGATTAAAGGGGGACGACGTCAAGAAGGCCATCAAGAAACCCTAAGCACGGCGAGCTGACGGCGTCAAGGCTACAACGTGATGCCGTCAGATCTGTTTTCCTATATATATTCTCATAATTTTTAGTCATTAGGGGGGAACTTTTTAGGGAGAAACCCTAGACGAATTTTAGCAGCTTTTTCAAGGTTTTTCACCTTAAGATCTTCCATGTTACATTGAAGATAAGTAATCAATTAATCATTCAATATGTCTATGTGTTGTTTGAATCTATCTTGTTCTTGTCTTTTGTTTAACATGCTAGGCTAGGTTTTCTTCGTGTTTGCTTAGATCTAATGAAATCTAACCATTGATTATTGATTGAATGGTGTGTTATT
>LBNU01028386.1:27385-42523 GCA_014162995.1 Artemisia annua
TGGCTAGAGCGTCTACCCGCAGGATCCATCACCTCTTGGGATGATCTCACAACTCATTTCCTTGCTCAGTTTTTCCCACCGGGAAGAACTACCAAGCTTAGGAAAGACATCTTGATGTTTAAACAACGTCAAGGTGAAACCCTCTATGGGGCATGAATTCGATTCAAGGACTTACTCCAAAGAGTCCCTCATCATGGCATAAATCTCTGGCTTCAAATTCAAATCTTTTATGACCATGTTGACTACCACACCAAGCGTGCCATCGATCGAGCCGCCGGAGGCAGATTGCGTGATAGAAACGTCGAGGAATCATGGGAAATCATTGATGAGCTCGCATCCGATGATGATGAATTGTGGCAAATTTCCCATGACATAGACTCGGCAGTCAATGCACAGTCATCGCCCTATAAAGCTAATCAAATCACTGAGGAAAGCGTTAGTGAACTTGAAGAAAGGGTTGAATATCTTATGGAAAAACGAAAGAGATCCTTATGTCCTCAAAGAGCAAATGTTAACTCGGTCTCAAGCATTAAGCAAATACCATTGTCCGAATCACCTCTTAGGGAAAATACCAAATCCTTCCATAAGCATGCTCAACCCAATTCACCTCCTCAGGAACTTAGTCCAACATTCGAAGCTCGAATGAGAGAATATATGTCAAAACACTCCGAACGATTGGCAAAATTTGAGGAAGCCGTTTACAAACAAAAGGAGGAGATGGAGGAAAAGATGGCGGAGATGATGAACCTATTGAAAGAATACACAAAAACAAAAGCTCCTGAAAAAGTGTTGGTGCGAAATGACAACGATGCTCCTAACACCAAATTTGTCAATGCCATCTCTGTTGTCCATGGGGGCGAAAATGAAGAAAGAGGGAGATTGATAAGTGTGGAAGTTAACAAAATTGACCTCGTCCCACTCGACGATGGAAACACTAATGCCTGCAAATGCGGATCAGACAACGAAAAGGAGGCACCCTCTAATGAGCGCCAAACGGTGGAACCGCCAAAATCGCAACAAGTGAGGCATTACCTGAAGCACGAAATAAACAAGGAGACCATAACCGATTGGGTGAGAAATTATCGACGTACTCATCTACCCAATAAGGAGTCAAAGAAGACGAAATCGGATGATGAATCTGACACATTACCCGGAGGACAATTGTATGAGAGCCTCATGAGACATAAATTAGTCACAAAGCAAGAATTCTACGGGGTCTTCGAAATACCATGCAGCATTGGAAAACTCAAGTATCTGGATGCGGTAGCTGACCAAGGTTCCGATGTAAACTTGATGCCGTTATCCGTTTATGTTCAGCTAACCAATGAACTGCCATCCATCACCCGTACTAAACTTTCCTTTGCAAAACATTCTTATGAGTACCCGTTAGGAATTGCAGAAGATGTGTTGGTTAACGTTGCTGGATTCATGTATCCGGTTGACTTCATGATCATTGAAAGAGATGATACGAATATGCCAATAATTCTTGGGGCACCATTTCTCGCTACTACTAGGGCACAAATCGATTACGAAAGTAATACTATCCAAATTAAAAAGGGGAAGAAAACAATAAGCTTCCCAACGATTCCACGATATATAAGAGAAGCTACTCTACGAAAGAAGATGGAAGCGGACCCCAGTATACTCCGTGGTAATGTTCGAGAGAAGATCCTTGCATGGGAGGCAAGGATTAAGAATTACAAGGAGAATGAGATAGGAGAGGGTAATGATGAAAAGGAGAATTCTGTGGGGGTTGATGAGCAGGCAAATAACCCCGTAAAGTTTGCAAAAGGGGACTTGGTGCTCCTAATACATTCAGAAACAAAAGCACGTTTCGATGAACCAAGTCCCTGGTGGTACGGACCATTCACAATTAAAAGCCTACATCTAGATGGGGTAGTAAGCTTGATCAGCAAAGGAGGAGGTGAAGTGACTGCAAGCGTCGAACGACTGAGATATCATTATCCTGATAACAAGGATTATATCTATCAGGGATACATCATAATGCGAGATGAAGTCACGTAATAGAGCCCGTGACTTTGAGTCTAGCTACAAGACTCGTTAATAAAGAAAAGTGCTTCTTGGGAGGCAACCCAAGCTTTGTGTGTTTATTTGTTTGTTTGTTTGATTTTATTTGCTTCCGTATGTATGTGAAAACGCTTTATTTTGTTTTTAACTTCGTCTTAATTACATATAAAGGTATTTTGCAATAGATAAGTGTAAGCGAAATCCAAATCGGTTTATAAGAACAAATGAACATGAATCATAACAATATTAAATTGACATACATATTAGTAATTGTTTGAGTCAAATGCTTGTATCGAGTCATAATGATATTTTGCAGGATTTCCAAGAATTAAGAATTGAGTTTTTCCAGAAAATTTCCGGACACTTAACATGAAAAATCTGTCAGATCACTTCTAACGGCGTCAAGCCCCAGTCTGACGGCGTCAGGCTCAGTTTTCTGGAATTTTTGAAAGTTTTGTTTTTCTTCCGGAATCATAAAATGCTTTATAAAATCTCTAACTTATAAACTCCAGGAATCTGCAAAATATTCATTCCACACGCATTATATCCCTATACAAATTTATCCCGCCGATGTTATGCTGGTTTTCGTGTTTGTTTTCTCAGCTTTAACAGGTTATTTTGGACAAGAAGATGATTTATATTTCGGAAGGGAAGCTTTGAGTGTTCATTTTCTTGGAAGAAGATCTAACCATGTTACCACTTTATCCACCGAGCGAATCAGGGAAGTACGTGATTTCATTCTTTACCTTATTTACTTTTACATCTTGTTATTTGAACATTGGGGACAATGTTCATCTTAAGTGTAAGGGGGGGGGTGTAGCACAATCATTAAGTCACAAACATGTTTATTCACAAGATTAGGTGGCGTTTTGTATATAGAGTTAGTGTGAGAAAGTGGAACCTTAGAGAGAGAAAGTGAAGAAGAAGATATTTGAATGATTAGAAAATGAAAGTTCAACCCTCTACCTTGGGTGGTAGAGGGTATTTATACAAGTTCCCTAAGTGCATCATGAAACAGGCTGTAGAGCGAGCACAGTGGGTAAAGACCCGACTCACTCCACGAATACTATTTACATACTATTATACTAATAATCTATTAACTAATATGATAAATAATACGAGCTACATAATGCTAATCTATGTTCGGGGTGACCGAGTCTTGAATGTGAATAAACGTATTCCTAACAATCTCCCCCTAAGGGAGGTCACCCTGGAATTTAAGACCTGAGTTCTAGCATTCCGATCTTGGAAGATGTCTTTGTAGCTCGCAGTCTCTGATTCTTCATTTGTTGCAAGCTTTGTGCATTCAGTTGTAGATTTGAGATGACTTGTTCAAGGCGTTGGATGACCGTTGACATGACTCCGTGTTTATCATCCAAAAGAGTAGCTTTAAGTCATCTTTGTGTGATAATGTCTCCATGTGATGTAGATATCTTAGCATTGGCATGCTCACACCTTTTCAGAAACATGATCTTCAGCATCAGAGTTGTGGAAGCATTGTTGAGGCCCATCAAATGATCATGATTTCATAAGTTGTGATGTTGAGGTGTGAGCATGAGGTGATGGATCCGCATCTTTTCAGCAATCAGCAACATTCGCCAAGAATTCCTGCATAAGACAGTTAGCAATAATACGTCCGGCACTTACAGGTTCGGACTTAGAGATTGTTAACAGCATAGTGTGAAAACTTTCTCTAAACCTTACCAAGGCCGTTCCTAAATCGGATACCCTCGAAAGGGCTTACAAGACCTACCGAAGTAGATCAACGATTAGGTGAGTCGCTGGAGATCACTCCACGACTGTAGACCATTTTGAAACCGCCACGATCACTAAGCGTAACCCACAAGGGATTACCGAAGTGACCTGCTTTCAGGGCTGTTTGATGTTGACCCTGGCAGGAATTTCCACTCAATCACTGGAAATTACATACGTATATTCCCTCATAAGTGTTCTTGGCAGATTGCTAAGATCTGCGTAGGACTCATAAAGTTACCACTGGTGTCCTTAATGTTGACCAACCAGGGTAGAAGTAGCACGTGTTCCTATGAGATCTTTTGATGCATCTCGTGGCTCTAGACTCGATAAGTGCATTATTTGGTCGTCGGAGACTGGAGCGGTGTCTCCTGTTTCAATATCAACATAGCTCGTAATGAGCGGTCGATAGATTATGCAGGGTTCCCCGTGAGAATGAAACAAGCTCTTTTGAGAGAACTTGAGTGGTTAGAAGGTTTAGTGCAGTGCGTCACTGGGTCCATGACGTCTTGTCTTCAAAACCGATGTTACCTTAGTAACAATCAGTAGCATATGAATTGAACCCGGTTTCTGCCCTAAGGTTGAATAATGGGAGGGCTATTTCTTTTCACCCTTTCTCATTTCATTTCTTTTTAATTCTTCAACCCCTTCTTTCTCCTTTCTCATTTATCTCCTTTTTTTTCATAATCATACCTAAGGACTTTCTAATACTATCTATTCGGTATTGTCCTTGGGTAGATCCCTCCAGTTCTGGCGAATCATAGGACGGTTTTCCTAACCTTAGCCACCTTATAACTTCATGACTATCCTATGTTGCCATCAACCAAATCATTGAAAATTCTCTCAAAGTGTTCATGATTAAGAAACACAATTTTTGCAAACACTTTGAGGGTTTTAGGATTTTCAAATGCTCCCCCTTAATATGTGCTCATAGATTTTTGATAGAAATTTGCACATGTCGGGGTGAGTTGAACTTTTTGAATTGATCCACTCTTAATAGACATATACCCTAGAGACACGTTTACGTTGCTTAGTTAAAGGGATCCATTATTAGCTTTTAGGTGATAACTAGCCCTAATAACTAACTTGAAGTTGTTAACATTCCTTAAAAAGGAAGTTAGACCCGTCAAAGTACATATCTAAAAAGAGCTTCTCGAAATGGTACTTTCTACTTAGACCAGTCCTCTTTGAGACGCGCTTATATCACTGGTTAGACCAGCTTGAAATTATTATCTGGCCAGGACTAGCCCTTTCGATTCATGACATTAAATGTTTCGTCAATTCATTGAGTCAAAACTGAGTCATATACATTTCACGGTTTCTACTTGTTATTGAAAAAACTTGCGAACGACTCTTAGCCACTTGCTCCCCCTCAATATGTGCCTTGATTCAAATTAGAGAAAATTTAACATTTTGGCACATACTGGAGAGTGTACATTCAAAATCAAAGTCATTTATTCACCTTTTAGCCTCTTGCTCCCCCTCAATATGTGCTTTAATTCAATTTTAAGAAAATTTTAAAACTTTAGCCAATACGGGAGAGCGTACCTTTGAGTCCAAAAACATCACATTTTATATCAGTTTTTATATTTAAATCACATTCTCTCCCCCGATCACAAATTTCAAGTCAATTGAGATTTTTTTGATCCCAATTGATTTAAATAAGTTAAAAACAAGTTTGAGAGAAAAATGTGGATTGATTTAAGCATATTCTGAAAATGAGACGAAACTTTTACTCGTTATGTGTCAAGAATGATGAGTTTTGAAATGATATAGATATTAACGAGAAATTCACGAAAAATTCATATGTTGACACACAACATGAGAATCACATTTGTATTTACTGCTGATTTTGTACACAAAAGCTTGTTGTGGTTGTAAATAAGATTTTGAAATCACTCTCCCCCTCAATCAATGTACCATTTGTAATTTTGGAAAAATTTTGTCATTGATTGAGTGATTTTAAGAGACGATTATGTTCGGATTGATTTACAAAAACTCATGGTACCACCAAGTTTTTCACAAATATTTTCTAGAAAAATCATAAAAGGGAAAATATTTGCGATAGAAAGAAGACTTCTCTTCTTTATCAAGAAATAATGCACTGAAGCGTACATCATTTCGGGAGTGCACGGATGTAAAGTCATCCATGCCCGGATGAACTTCATCCGTTGTTAGGAACAACCGTCTTTTTGGCGACGTGTTTTCCTAATTTTTGAAAACCGGGTTGCTATCTGAAGTAATAGCAAACCATAATGACATGTTTTAACCATTTATAATAACTTCCGCTCGAGCTTCATTTAAAGAGCCATGCCATTGTTGAATGACATTTCTAGGTCCTTAAATGTTATCGATAAACAGAAGACATGCCTAACAATGAACTATTTTTTTTGGTATTTTATGGTTTTTCACATTTTAATGGGTTTTATAGGTTTTATACTTTTGTATTTTCTTTTTGGTTTTAGACTATGTACAAGGATATTTGAAGCAAATCCGTTACTCCTCTTTTTCTTCCTGAAGACTTTTGAGCGATTCTGGTGTGATATACTTCATTCCAAGACGCAGGAGAATGAATTGAAACCGTTCTCTTGATAATGCCTTGGTGAAGATGTCAGCCAATTGAAACTCTGTCCTCACAAAGTAAAGTTCCACTATCCCCCTTTCAACTTGTTCCCGGATGAAGTGATGCTGAATGTCAATGTGCTTTGATCTGGAGTGCTGAACGTTGTTGCAACAAAGAGCTATGGCACTTTTGTTATCACAATACATCGGAATTTTGTTGTAAATGAAGCCATAATCCGATAACTTCGACTTCATCTATAGGATCTGAGCACAGCATGATGACATTGCAATGTATTCAGCCTATGTGGAGGATATTGATGTACACATTTGTCTCTTAGATGACCAGCTAACAAGTTTATCCCCCAGAAATTGAGCTGCCCCTGATGTACTTCGTCGAGTGTCTTGACATCATGCATTGTCTGCGTCTGAGTAGGCCGTGAGAGCCATATTGGTATCTTTGGGATACCAGAGACCCATGTGGATTGTCCCTTGTAGGTACCTGAATACTCTCTTGACTGCTTCCAGATGCTTTTTGGCGGGTTTGGATTGATATCTTGCACACATACACACTGCAATAAGTAGATCTGGCCTACTAGTAGTTAGGTACATTAGGGACCCAATCATGCTTCGATACTTAGTTTGGTCAACTAGGATCCCTTCTGTATCTTCATCAAGTTTAGATCTTTCAACCATGGGTGTTCAACTGAGTCACAAGATTCAAACCCGAACTTTTTTAAAATTTCATGAGCATATTTGGACTGATTAATGAAGATGCCATTTGGGTTTTGTGAAATTTGCAATCCCAGAAAGAAACACATCTGCCCCATCATTGACATTTGGAATTCAGAGTTAATCTCTTTAGCAAATCTATCACATTCATTAGGATCTGAAGAGGCAAAGATGATATCATCCACGTAGATTTGAACATGAAGAAGATGCTTGCTTGATTTTTTGGTGAACAACGTAGGATCAACAATGCCTTTGACGAACCCATTAGTGAGAAGAAATTTGGACAGAGTGTCGTACCATGCTCTAGGAGCCTGCTTTAGGCCATAAAGAGCGTTCTTTAACCGGTAGACGTGATTAGGACGCTCCGGGTCCACAAATCCCTCAGGCTGGCTTACATAGACCACTTCCTTCAAGTTACCATTCAGAAATGCAGTCTTAACATCCATCTGATAAACAATCATGTTAAGACTAACCGCATTAGCAAGAAAGATTCTGACGGCCTCAATTCTAGCAATTGGTGCGAAGGATTCTTCAAAGTCTATGCCTTCTTCTTGACGATATCCTTTAGCTACAAGCCGAGCCTTGTTTTTGATTACATCACCATGCTCGTCAAGCTTCCTTGAATATCCACTTGACAGCGATGATCATTGCACAATCCGGTGGAGGTACTAGTTCCCACACATCGAGTCGGTCAAATTCATGAATTTCTTCTTGCGTAGCTGTGAACCATGAGCTTTTAGTCAATGCATCTCTCAAGTCCTTAGGTTCAATATTTGATAGAACAGAATTGAAGAAGCACCACAAGGCATCGGTGGCAAGTTATCTACGTGTGGACACTGGCCTAGATGGGTTACCAATGATATTGTCAATTGAGTGATCGTTTGTCCATTTTCTGAGATGCTCGTGATGATGGGGATAGGATGAGGTTGATGCCATTTGTTGATCTGCTGATGAAGCAGTATCGATTGTGGGATCAGGAGCAAATATATTCACAAATGGCTCATCATGAGTAGGAGGAGACGAATTTTCTTCAGTGGAATTGTCAACTGCATCTCCTTGGTGTACAGGAGAAGACTGAAGGTTTGATGAAGTTTGTGAAGTGCTGACAGTGGGTGCATCTTGATTGAGTGAGACAGATACAGATGGACCATTTGAGTTATGTGGAATTGGAGCCTCGACATGTTGAGGTGAAGGTGGGTTGTCGTTGCTTGGATTGGCGATGGGTGGCTCAAAATATTCATCAAACATTGGATCAAACAAACTTTTCAATTCTTCACAAGTGGGTGGTACATAAGGTGATGCAGACGTGGAATGCTATACAAGTCCTGAACTGATTGGTCCAGGAGATAAAGGATTAGGTACTGGTCCAGGGCTGTTGTGTCCGGAAACTTGTTGCTCAGTCTGCTCATCAAAAGTTACGTGAATTGTTTCCATGATTTGTCGGGTTCTCTTGTTGTAAATTCGGTATCCCTTCCGATCCGGTGCATACCCTACAAAAATTCCGATATCTGCCTTATCCTTTAGTTTTCCCAAGTCTTCGCTGTCATTGGTTGGGTAACAAAGTGCACCAAACACACGTAGGAAGGAGAGGTCTGGCTTTCTTTGATGCAATAGGTCATAAGGGGTTTTGTTATGGAGGGGGTGTATCAATGATCTGTTTTCGGTGTAGCAAGCAGTTGCAATAGCTTCCGCCCAGAGAAACATTGGTGTTTTGGAAAATATCAGCATAGTTCTAGCGGCTTCAGCAAGTGTACGGTTTCGTCTTTGAACTACTCCATTTTGTTGAGGTGCGAGGAACACTCTTTTGGTGACTTATCCCAATGCTTTCATAGAACTGGGTGAGTTGTTGATTGACGAACTCTGTTCCATTGTCTGTGCGGATGATTCTGACGGTTTTGTTAAGTCTGACTTGCAACTGCTTGATGATTTTGATTATGATTTATGGAGTTTCATCCTTCAATCTCAAAAACTTCACCCATGTAAACCTGGAGAAATCATCTACTATAACCAGAATGTATCTTTTACCATTGATACTTTGAACTCTCATTAGACCACAAANGGATGATTCTGACGGTTTTGTTAAGTCTGACTTGCAACTGCTTGATGATTTTGATTATGATTTATGGAGTTTCATCCTTCAATCTCAAAAACTTCACCCATGTAAACCTGGAGAAATCATCTACTATAACCAGAATGTATCTTTTACCATTGATACTTTGAACTCTCATTAGACCACAAAGATCCATATGAAGGGTGTGAAGGACTTCTGAAATGGTATTGACAGCTTTGGGTTTGTGGGTGTATTTCTTGCTTTTTCCCAATTGACATGCGGAGCATAGATGATCCTTTTCGTATTTCAACCTGGGCATACCACGAAAAAGATCTTTTCGAGTAAGTTCATTAATTGTGCCAAAGTTTAAGTGATTCAACTGGAGATGCCATAGCCATGATTTGTACTTTGACGCCTTAGAAAGCAAGCAAATGGGAGAAGATCTCATCATGTCTTCGATAGAGATGGTATATAAGTTTGTGCCACGACTGCCCTTGAGTAATTCAGCCCCATCAAGTTCTCTAACGAAGCACGTATGTTTTCTGAATGCCACTTCTAGGTCGGAATCACAGAATTGACCAACAGAGAAGAGGTTATGGCCAAGACCCTCTATGTAATACACTCTTGAAATAACACTGTCACCAAACACATAGTCACCATACCCCATGATAGCCCCAAAATGATCATTCCAGAATCTAAGTGTCTCGATAAACTTTTTCACGAAATTTTTGAGCCGCGAGCGATCCCCGGTCATATGTTTTGAGCAGCCTGAGTCCAAATACCACAGGACGATTTGTACGACCTGCATTTAAAAACAGACCAGAATGGATAACTGAAAAACGTGGATCCCCAAATGCTATGGGTTCCTTTTGGTTAGCACACATATGATCAGAGCAATCAGAATTCACTTCAGACATGGTGGATGTAATGGAGACATCACACTTAGACTCAGTAGCCCTAGTATCAAGACAAGTAGTTACTATGAGAAATGTTCTGCCAGTCGGTTTCCATTCCTTAACAAGCTTATGTCCATGTGGAATCATTTTAGTTACAGGGCATCTACTTACTAAGGTGAATTTTCTTCCAGTGGGTCTCCATTGGTATCCTACATTGGTGAAGATCCTTCCAGTTTCTTTCCAAACAAGTTTTTCCATTATAGTTCTTTTGGCTCTCCTAACTCTCTTAGCTCTTCCAACTCTCTTAGAACGTGCACGATTAATAGATCTCACATAAGATAAAACACAAGCATCATGATTACTAGAAAATAAGCCGTTACCACATGTCTTACATGTTGCAACAGAATTTGAATTAATTACAGCACGCTTAACGCTATTACTAGAATCAACACGATTCATTTTACACACACAGGTGTTATTGTTCCTAGGGTGGTCTTATACTTTAATTCCATGAGCACTCTTAGCTGGCGAAGTCATATTGTTCCTTGTGTTGCCACTGGGCTTTGACCCGCTAGCATTAGAGTCACTGTTTACTCCTGTAGAAGCAATGACAGGAACATTAGTTTGGTTGACTGCTACATGTTTATTTGATGTTGATGTGCTAGGTTCAGACGTTTTCAATGGCACATTAAAGGTAACGCGCTTATTCTTACTTAATAGTGAGGGTGCGTTAAGCCTATCGGGCTTGTTGTCTTCCATTGGGCACGTTCCAATAGCATATTCTAGAAGTTCCTGAGATCTTATAGTGAGAAAGCAAGAGTCTAGAATGACACTATCCTGTGGTTTCCTTATCTTATCCTCTTCCACAGTTTCACGAAGCAATTCTAGACTATCCTTAAGATATAGCAGATACGCATAGTGAGGACATTTGTTATTCCTAAGGGGAAGAGAGATATTGACAGCCTCAACATTACATTTATGTGCAATAGAAACTTTTGAAACATTCATTACATCAGTGGTGATTGACATTTTTCCTTTCACCTTCGTCTTTAGGTTCTCAATTTCATTTAGCAAAGATTTTATTTTACCGTTATTTTTCTCAATCGTTACCTTGATCGAGTCGTATAACTCTTTGTAACGCATTTTGGTATTTGAATTTTCAGCTTGGTACCATTCTATATCAAAAAGTAGTTTATTAATGGTATCTTGATGTTGAAGATTCTGAGAATCTATTGACGAAGGTTTATTGGTGTCAGTTACCACATGTTTTGATGACTTTAGTTGGGCAATTTGGGTCCTGAGTTTCTGAATCATGTTAGTGTGAGCTTGAATCTTTTCATCACGTTTGGCTATTTCAAAACATGTATCAATTACAAGAACATCCGAAGATGTCTTGTTTTTTGAGTTTTTAAATCGCTCTTCTAGATTTTGATACTTTAGTTGCAAGTTAAGCTTATCAACTTCTAGTTTTGACAAATACCTGACCATGTTATCATGATCATCGTTTTGAATTTTTTCACGCAATTTCACATTCTCCCCCTCAAGCTCAACAACACGATTCTGAAGAACATTCAATGCAATGGACATTTCATGAAATTGGCACACAGATAAAGCGGAATTAGTAGCAGTATAAAACACATCCTATGCTACACAACTAGCAATTAGATTCTCATTCATGATACGAATGTTTTTTCTCTCAATTTCACTATGTTTAAGATCTAGTGCCAGTTGATTACCCTCGTTTTCAACACTTTTAGACACCTCTTTCATATCAGCCACTTCTTTGTTTAAATTATCCTTAAGACCCTCGAAATGTTCTTTTACAAGGTTAAAAAATGGCATGACTTCAGTTTGATAGCACCGTTTAGTTTGTTCAAAACCCTGTTCCCCTTCCGTAATACCAGTTGGTGTAATTCTCTTTTTACATGTATTATCAAAATCTTTGAATAGTTGACCAAGCACATAAAGAGCAATTAAAGTATTATTTTGAGTGGGAAGAGTAAGTGGAACAAGATGCATGGGTGTGTTATTAGGGTATATTGTTGGGCCAGCAATCTTAAACAATGTACGAGTGTTTCCCACAATTCTTTCAGCTTGCATTTTCTCTAGGTCATGGTTCCAGAATACATGCTCGGGAGCTATTCTCTTTTGAGGGACAAAAATTGCAATTCTGTTATCTTCAGAATAATCATACTTGTACAGAATCTTATTCCTAATGCACATGGGATCCTTTAACTTGTCAGCCAACTTAAGTCTTGTTTCTTTTTTGATTTCAGATGACTCATCAAATGTTGTCACATCAGGGGGCATGATCAGGCTCAAGCATAACATTAGCATCATACAAAGCAGGTTGAGCATTCTTAACTTTCCTAAGGAAATTGGTTTTGGGTTTGCCTACATCCTTATCACTATGTTCATCGCATAAAGTTTTATGACTGTGGATCATCTGAGCAGTTTGAATGGTTTGGCCTTGTGTGTACAACTTATTTTCAAGTTTATTCTTTAACGTTTTAATTTTGGAAAAATCATCTAAGAGCTTAGTTTCCCTTTCTTGGAAATCACTTTTCAACGCTTTGACACATTCTTGGATTTCTTGTTTTTGTTTAACCATTTGATCCAGTAGTCTTTTCAGTAATTCCAATTCCTTCTTTAAAGTTTCTTCCTTATTATTACATTCAAAAATAAGTACACGCAATTGCAAATCCATTTTCTGCTCACAATCAGTTAGTTCAAACTTAGCACATTGTTCATAAATGGCAACCTGATCCTTAAGCATATTAATTCTAGAAACCAATATATCAGTAGGGACATGCTCTAAGGGCTCATACTTGTCACAATTATTAGTAATTCCGAGAAGTGCACTACTGGATACAACCAACGACCCATTGGCACTTACATATTGTTCATATGGAATCATATTACTATTTCCCATATTAACAGTGCATGCACCTACGGTATTAGGCGGTTGTATTTTGTGGTGGACCTCTTGGTCATCACACATATTATGCTTGTGGAGTGATGTGGGTACCTCAGAGATATTAGGTGCAGTAGATGAGCTGGATGGTTATCCTGATGAAGCTGCAGCAGTTAGATTTGCCATGAAGATGGTTTGTGCAGTAGGTTCATCATCAACATCTGAGTCGAAAGCATCACAGTCATCGGCTTGGAAAATGTTGGGATCATTAAGGGCCAAGTCTTGCATAGGCTGATTATCAACGTCAGCATCATATGTGTTCCCATCATTTCCTGCCAGAAACAATAACTCCTCCTCATCCAATGCCGCCCCATTCTCTTGAGCTTGCGTCAATAGCATTTTGTCCCTGAAGTACTCGGAGTTTTGGGGACGCTTTGGTTGATTGCAGTTCCTAGCTATGTGACCCAATCCTCCACAGTTGTAGCACTTAGGTTGCCTAGCCTGCCCTTGAAGTGCATTACCGACTTTGTTTTGCACATTCCCACGAATGCCATTCCTTTAATTCAGATTCTGTCTTCCTTGAACATTTTGCACCACAACTCTCCCATCCTCCACAATGGCTTGATTACGTTGATGAGAGGAAGTTCGAAGTTGATTGTTAGTTTGAGGAAGTGTTGCTCTGAATTGTTGTGCAAGTAGGGCTACCTGGTTTGTGAGGTTGACAATCATTAGGTCGGTGTAAGAATATCCCGATTCCTGATGGGAGTTTACAGCAGATGGTGTGACCCCGGATGGTCGCCCAAGTGATGTCATTGGTGTTGGTGAAGTAGGGTTGTGGAGACTTTGATCATTGGAGGGTTGGTGGTGAATCTGAGCACTTGAAACGAAAGCAAGTTGTGAATTAGCATCACTAGGGTTAGGTGTTAGATTGAGTTTTCCCTCATCATACAGTCATAGTTAGCATGTTTCTCATGTTGTTGGAGATATGCATAAAGCTGTTCATGGTTGGTATCTCTCAGACCTTTGTTGAGCTTCACAGCTGTCACAAACCTATCCTATTCTGGTGTCATGTTGTTCACGAACTTGGAGTTCAGCTGAATGTTGGGCATAGTCATCCTGATGATTCTCATGTCATTCACAAGCTTGTGAAACCTGACATAGTAGTCAGTGATGCTCTCACCAGGATTCTGCTTGAAATGTTCAAACTCATCATACAATTGGGATTCCCGATCTTCTTTGGTTAATTCAGATCCAGCCAGAAGCATTTTGACATTGTCCCATACTGCTTTGGCTTCAGTGTTGAAGTTGATAAGCTTGTACACGTCTTTGGGAAGTCCTTGAATGATGATATTTGAAGCCCTAATGTCAGCATTATAACGCTTCTTCTCCTCTTCAGTAAGATCATCATAGGTCCGATCTTTAGGATTTCCAAGGAATGCAGGTTGACCTTCTGTAGCAGCGATGGTGTCTCTAATTGTGCCCATATGAAATGGTCCTTCATCAATTGATTTGAGTATGTTGATCCCATTATCCTTTCCCAAGCAATAAAGTCGAATTTGTTGAGCCCGCGATTCATAATCCATCCTATCCAGCATAGGAGGTCGGGTATCGGATCCGGCAGCTTGAATGTCATCAGAAGCAGTTGCCATGATAAACTCTTAAACCTTGATTATACAACTCTTGTGACTTAAACCGAGAAATTAGTTCTTTCCCGGGATTTTACTAATGTCCACAAAAGAAACTACAAAACTGGAGGTAAACGCTAGAATCACTAACCGCTGAACCCACTAAACACTGACTTGAACTAATCGCTGAAAATGAACTAAATGCTTGATGCGTGGTTTTGTGACCTTACAACAGGTTTTACCTCTCGAGGGATCTCAAGAGGCTTACAACCCCACCAGGCAGTGTACCTGACCGATGTAGTATAGGATAGTGGTAAGTACGGGGGATTGATCGTTCTCTCATAGGGAATAGTGTTCGTTAGGATAGAAAAGCTAATCTAATATGTCTAAAGGTGGAAGGATGATTCTTTTTGTATTTTTATATTTTTTAGAAAGCAAGTAAAATCTCGGTTTTTAGAGGAAGGGCGGAATTAGTTGCTAGTCAACTAACCCAAGTTTACTACTTTTGCAAATTAAAATAAAATAAGTATCTAAACTATTGTGGTTGTGAAAACAATATGGAGAAAATTGTGTTTACTTAGA
>LBNU01028386.1:52257-66200 GCA_014162995.1 Artemisia annua
GTTGGTCTATGTAGTCATAATCCTCCTATCCATGAGACGCCTATTAGGACTAAAAGTGTTCCCTCCACTTTAATTTTTAATGTAACCAAAAAATATAATTTTAAAATTTGTCCTAAAAGTGGTATTCTAACAAAGTGGTATCTCTTTTTGTTTTATTTTACCACACTATCTCTACTTCAGAACAAGCAATAAATCAAGCAATATTGATGAGTTTCATTATCTACCCTTATTTTACCGTCACGCATAGTTTGAAACTTGTAAACGTTGAACATGCTCTCTCTTTAATGTGTTCTGTATCTAAATAAAGGGGGACACATTGGAAAAGATAAAAGGGTTAAAAGAATGAAATCGGAGGTACTCCCTTCTGATTCGTTCTTATATGCAAGTGATAGGAACACGGTATTAGCACGGTCTTCTTCCTCCAAAAGACGAACTTCATCAAAATAAGCTTCCCTTTCCGTCCAGTATATGCAATCATCTTCCTTAGTCCAAACAATAACCACCTGTTAGCATGGAAACACTACATAGATAACCTTTCCGGCGTAAAATCGGCGGCATTTATATATTAAACGATATTACCTACAATCCTTGAAAGCAGTAGAGGATGATATAAAGTGCTTGCTGAAATATTTTCTACCAGATTTCCTGGAATTCAGTAAGAAGAGAGATTTTAACAAACATACAAGTTTCCGTTAGCCCGTAAAAGTGTACTATTTTTAATCGAGACAAATAAAGTATTTTCCTAGATTTTTCAAGATCTTTGACGACTCGCACTCAAGCTTATTTACAAACTCCTGACGCCCCTGCGTACGAGAGTGTTTTTGACAGAAATTTAAGTTGAGTTTGGGCCGGAAATACTTTTAAAGGAAATCCTTTGGTTCTGCAATTCCCTGGGAATATCAGTTGCAATGAAAAAATCATTCACCGGAACCATATCGATACAAGCATTTGGATCTAACGGACTAATTCCCCAAAACGTTAAGGACGTACCTCCGGATAGACGAACCACCAAATTGTTACGTGCTTTTTAGGGTGTTCGGAATTGAGGTCCTAATGTACCCGCCATTCCCGATATGTTTTTGCTGGGAGATTTCACCCAAAGTCTTTCTTTTCTCATTTTCAAAAGTTACTGCCGTCCCCTTAAAGGGAAATCAACAATAAGGGATAGCATTTTCGGAGTGAAAAGTGCGGAAAATCAACAAAAACTAAAGACGCTTGAAGATTACTGAGGTGAGCGCCGTCACATGGCACCCCGGCATCTCCTACTAAGTGACGCCGTCAGGAAACAGTGTAGTCCAGGAAGTGGAAAAAAGACTCATGAAGATCCAGAGAGCTTCGTAGTGTATCATTATTGTGACCCACGCGTCAACTCCACAAGAGATACAGGCACATTCTGGATACCTTAGCAATTATGACTCGAGGCGTCAAATCAAGGCCAAAGTCAGAGAAACCCACTAATTCGGCAGAGCTGACGACGTCACCCACCTTATGCCTGGCGCTGACGGCCGATAATCCGCGTTTGGTCTGATAATAAAGCTTGTTATGACGTTTTTTTTCTTCTATTTCCAATACATAGGGAATTTTGGAGTGGAGAACTTTACCGTTATATATCCTAGTACGTGTATTACAGACCAATTCTCAGAAGGGCAAATTCTCTAACCTCCTCTAACTTTGCATGTTTTAGGATCAAGAAGTATACCCAGTCTTTATTCTTCATACGTATTAGTATTGGGTCGGCTATCCGCTAAGTGTGATATATGCTTGTGCTTGTCTTTCGTTTCAACATGCTACGCTAATTTACTTTGTGTTTTGCTTAGATTAATGACAACCTAATATTGATTATCATGTGATGTTATGTTGTGATTGTGATTTGGGGTGAATGTTTCATCTACGTTAGACTTTGAGAAAACTGGCTAACCTCGCTAATACGGTAACAAGCTTGAACGTCTTAGAAACGTGAACGTATGTGCGTTAATCGATTTTAAGGTAGTTTTCATGCATAGGTTTGCTATCGGTGAGCTCATGATAGGATGCTGACGTATCGTCATAGAGTGAGGTAGGAACTTATAGAGCAAGGGAATTGAATGCACTCCCTACGGCTTGTTAGGAATACACCCGTCATCTACGCAAACTCAACATACTAATTACATGGTAAAAGATAGCTAGGGAGTAATGAAATCTAAGTAAACACTATTCTCCACCACTGATTTTCCCAAAACCAAAAATACAAAAATATAAGTAGATTAAAAGTAGATAACTTGGGTTAGTTGACTAGCAACTAATTCCGCCCTATCCTCCAAAACCAGAGATTTTACCTGCTTTCATAAAACATAAAAATACATAAAGAATCTTCCTCCACCCTTAGACCTAGATTAGAGTAGCCTTTAGCCTAACGAACACTATTCCCTGCGAGAGAATGATCAATCCCCCGGTACTTGCCACTACACTATACTACATCGGTCAGGTACACTGCCTTGTGGGGATTGCAAGCTTCTCGAGATCCCTCGAGAGGTAAAACGTAGTGCGTGTTGCAATCCACGCGCATCAAGTTTTTGGCGCCGCTGCCGGGGAATAGTTATTGTTTAGGTTAATTTTTTTTCTTAGATAGGTCTACTCACTAGACTCCTTTCTAGTGAGATTTTGTTTTGTTTTTCTAGGATCTCTTTAGTCTATCTTTTTTCTTTGTCTTTTGTTCGTAATCTTTCATTGACTATTCCGTTTGCCCTTATGGAGATCGCGAATCCACACCCTTCACCCGTTGAAATCGCTAGGATGCGTGGCTAAATTGAAAGCCAAATTAGGGAACTTAAGGATTTTAATAAGTTGGTCACCCTTGAGCTTAATTATGCCCTCAAAGACTTAGCAGTTGCCATAGAACATAACAAGGACTTTGCACCTAAGGATTTTGCGATTGTTAAGGTAGAGGAGAAAAAGGAGGAAGAGGTAGATAGGGAGTACTTTGACTTGTATCCAACTAAGGAAGAGCTCGCCTATCACAGAAATCTTGTTGATAACCCTCGACCCCCCGTTGCTAGAATCATCCCTAAAATAAAAAGAGGTGACCCAAATAACATCAAGATACCATGCATGATTGGGTATAAGTTTATTGCTCACGCTTACATCGACCTAGAATCCCCAATCAATGTCATGTCTAGAGCCGTTTACAATGATATAATGAATGAGCAACTCGAATCTAGAAGAGACCCCAAATACCCCGGTAAAATTTGCAACTTTGTAGGAAGGGTAAATGAGCTACGTGTCTTTGTGGGTAATTTTATTTTCGTTGCCGATTTCATGATTTTAGAGGATGTTGTGAGTGTCGTAGATTGTAATCTATCTCATGTGGTGCTCGGTAGGCCGTTTGTTGAGGACTCTAGGTTAGAGTATGATAAACTAGAAGGGACAATCCAATTTGCTAATGAACACGATAAGATTACCTATAGGATGCCTTCTAAGATGAAAGAGTTCCGATTTGTGCCCCAACTAGATAAGGACCAAATTGGTGCAATTGAGGACATTCCCGATGATAGCAAAAAGAAAGGCATGGAATATGTCTGGGAAAAGAGAAGCCTTTACTATAAAGATTGTCTGCACCTTGGTCCTAGGTATAAGGTTGATGGGGAATTTGTGAGAAGAGCTAGAGAGGCCATTAGAAAAAAGATAATGAGCCGTAGCAAGAAGAGTTTGGAAGTAGGTCCGGAGTACACAACCGGACAAGAAGTCACGTAACGAGGCAAGGCCTCGAGTCTAGCTACAAGACTCATTAATAAAGAAAAGCGCTTCTTGGGAGGCAACCCATGTTTTGTGTGTTTTTGTGTGTATTTGTTTCCGTATGTAAATTATATTTCTTGTTATTGATTCATGCTTCAAACTAAATTGTGAAAATGCTTTATTTTGTTTTTAACTTCGTCTTAATCACATATAAAGGTAATTCGCAAAAGCTAAGTGTAAGAGACATCCAAATCGGTTAATATAGAACGAATGAACATGAATCATAACAATGAAATTAGTTTACATATTCGTAATTGTTAGAGTCAAATGCTTGTATCGAGTCATAATGATTTTTTCTGCAGAATTCCCAGGAATTGAGACAAAGGTTTTCCAAGAAATTTTCCGGAAACTCAACTTAAACTTTCTGTCAGAACACTCTGACGGCGTCAGGAGTTAATACCTGACGACGTCAGGTGCAAAAATCTGGAATTTATTTGTTGATTAAAGTTTACTAACGGAACTTGTATGTTTGTTAAAATCTCTCTTATGAATTCCAGGAAATCTGTAGAAAAATCATTCCACAAGCATTATATCTTACTTGCTTTCTAGGTATACGTCTATATATATATGAATAATGCCGCCGATTTTACGCGAGGTTTCTTGTAGTGTTTCCATGCTAACAGGTTATTTAGGACAAGAAGATGATGCATATACTGGAAGGGAAGCTTTGATAGTTCGTCTTCTTGGAGGAGGATCTAACCGTGTTACTTCACTTGCATAAAGAACGAATCAGGGGAGTATCCGATTTCATTCTTTTAACCTTTTATCTTTTCCATTCCTTATTTTCGAACATTGGGGACAATGTTCAACTTAAGTGTAAGGGGGGTAAATAAGGGTAGATTAATGATACCTCATAGGATACCATTATGCTTGATTTTTGCTTGTTTGATAGTAATTGTGTAATAAAACTGAGAGAAACACTTGTTAGAGTAATTTTAGAGCAAATTTAAAATTTTTTACATTAATTAGGAGGGAAACTTTAGTCCTAATAAGCGTCTCATGGATAGGAGAATTTATGACTAGCACAAAAAACCGTACCACCAAAAATTTTCCACCCAAATATGTGAGGTTCACCCCTAGAATTGGTAGGAAGAGAAGCACTCAACTTTAGTGCCCATGTGTGTACCGGTAATACTTAGATTCTAGAACTTGCGTTAGTGACCATTCCGAGTCCACAAGTGAGACTACATTCGTGTAGATTAGGATTAACTACATGATAAGAGGCATTAGGATAACCCTTGTTTTAAACCTGTATTATAATTACATTGGCTACATTGGTCAAGTAATTCTCCCACACCTTTGCGATGTACCCATCTTTGGTACACGATACCCCTAGTACACCCCTCAGAGCCTATCCCTTTCGTTTCTAACTTTAAGCATCATACTTAAAGGAAGAATTTGTTTACAATCCACCCCAAATGTGCAACCAAATCGCCTTAGCCTACCTTGTATGCACTCACCTTTAGTGCATTATTGTTATTTGTTAAACCCTTGTCAATTATCTAATTAGTTACGTTGTTGCTAAGTCGAGTCATATCTTGTACATATTGTTTTGGGATGATTGGGACTCATGGGTAAAGTACTAGTGTTATGGAGTAATGGGGAAGAACATCATTTATTACCCCCATATGTGCTAAACGTTTTCAAAAGTACTCCAAGTGTTTTAATTATTTCAATTCGAGTCGTAGAATAGTAAATGTAAAGTATGTAAAAGTTCAAGTGTAAGGGGAAAGCTTAATCCCCATTGATGTATTATTTTGGATGGTAGGGTAAAAAGGTATGCAAAAAAAAAAAAAAAAAAAATAAAAAAAAAAAAAAAAAAAAAAAAAAAAAAAAAAAAAAAAAAAAAAAAAACATACGGACTACCATCCACACCTATCTTTTATTTCTTAGTTTTGTTTTGTTTTGTTTTTGATAGTTTAAGATTGAGTCTAGTCTTGGCTTGGCAACGCCACTTGTATATGTAACTAAATAAGATGATTGACTAGCCACCAGTAAACTATCCCTTATCCAACCAAACCGTGTTTTTCCATATCCCTAAACCTCCCGTTATAACCCTTTTGTAAAGCCCTCTTTGATAGTTATCCTAGGTGCTTACGCCTTAGTGGAGAAGGTTTTGATCCTCTCTCAAGCCTATGGTAATCTATTTATTATGACAGGTAGTGAGTGATATTGTCCATTTCCTTTACATTATATCTACATATTATCAACCGAGAGATGTGAGTATCCAAACACTACATGAGAGGTGCTAGTATATTTTCTCCGTGCTTATTTTGAGTAAAGCGGAACGACTAAATCTTGTAATTACTTTTAAGTTCGCATTAAATGACCTCTAACTTGTTTTTCAATTGGGAATAAAAGCGCATTTGCTTGAGGACAAGCAAATCTCAAGTGTAAGGGTATTTGATGAGACGAAAAATGTTACGTTTTTAGGGGTCGGTTTGAGTCCTAATTCGTATGTTTTTGGTTTGGATTTCACCCAAAGTCGTTTCTTTTCTCATTTTAGGTACTTTTGAAGGGAAAATCACAAAAGAAGCATTTTCGGGCGTTTTCGGAGTGAAAAAGTGCGGAAAACAACAAAAACTCAAAAGACCTTGAAGATTACAGAAGGTGACGCCGTCACACTCTACAAGGTGACGCCGTCAGGAACAAGTGAAGTCCAGAATTGGAAAAATACTCGTGACGGGCCAGAGAGTTCGTAGTGCAAATTGGTGACGCCGTCAACCAAGGCCGTCAGATCTGGAACCAGCAATTATGACCACGTCAAGGAAGGCCGTCTGAAAACCCTAATCGCCGAGCTGACGACGTCACCTATTGGGTTGACGCCGTCAGCCCGCGTTTTCTATATATATAGAACGATTTTTCTTTACTTTATATAACTTTGGAGAACTAGAGTCGAATTTTGGTGTGAAGAACTTTAGGGTTAAACCCTAGTTCGTGTATTAGTGACCTTAGAGGGTATCCTAACCCCTCTAACTTGCATGTTTAATCCAAGATAAGTCTTTATTCATACAATATGTCTATGTGTTGTGTGATTTATGCTTGTACTTGTCTTTCTTTTAACATGCTAGGCTAATTTACTTTGTGTTTGCTTAGATCTAATGAAACCTAACTATTGATTATCATGTGATGTGTATGGTTGTGATTGTGTTTGGGTGAATGTTTCATCTACGTTAGACTAGAGAAACTGGCTAACCTCCTATACGGTAACAAGCTTGAACGTCTTTAGAAACGTGAATCGTATGTGCGTTATCGATTTTAAGGTAGTATTTCATGCATAGGTTGCTATCGGTGAGCTCATGATAGGATGCTTGACGTATCGTCATAGAGTGAGGTAGGAACTTATAGAGCTAGGGAATTGAACGCACTCCCTACGACTTGTTAGGAATACACCCGTCATCCACGCAAACTCAACATACTAATTACATGGTAAAAGATAGCTAGGGAGTAATGAAATCTAAGTAAACACTATTCTCCACCACTGATTTTCCCAAAACCAAAAATACAAAAATATAAGTAGATTAAAAATAGATAACTTGGGTTAGTTGACTAGCAACTAATTCCGCCCTATCCTCCAAAACCAGAGATTTTACCTGCTTTCATAAAACATAAAAATACAAAAAGAATCTTCCTCCACCCTTAGACCTAGATTAGAGTAGCCTTTAGCCTAACGAACACTATTCCCTGCGAGAGAACGATCAATCCCCCGGTACTTGCCACTACACTATACTACATCGGTCAGGTACACTGCCTGGTGGGGATTGCAAGCTTCTCGAGATCCCTCGAGAGGTAAAACGTAGTGCGTGTTGCAATCCACGCGCATCAGAGCTAAACGCTGATTTGAGCTAAACTCTAAAGTGAGCAAAACGCTGGAAACACTAAACGCTGAATTACAGCTAAACGCTAATTCGAGGTAAACGCTGGTGCCACTAAACGGTATATCCACTAAACGCCAGAAGGTAATAAACGCTAACACATACTGCCAAATCAGTCGCTATCTAGCATTTCGTCCTTATGTCCGAAAATAGAAAATTCAGCAAAACACTAACACCAAAACGCTGAAAGTCAGAGGTAAACGCTACTAAGAACACACGGCAGTGGAGGTAAACGCTATTAAGAAACAATACCCAAATCACTTCAAGAGCTCAACTAACGAATGACTTAGCCAAACCAACTTAAGAACTAGGTAAAACTAACACCACTAATCAAGAAAGTACATCCATAACACCTCCAATAACATCAACAAGATCAAACCAAGAGAAAGAATGAGAGAACTTTTTCTAACTAAGTAAACACTAAAAACCACCACCAAATCCGACTAAGCTAGGCCCTAGGGTGAAACCTTGGCTCTTGATACTAATTGTAGCACAATCATTAAGGCACAAACATGTTTATTCACTAGATTAGGTAGCGTTTTGTATATAGAGTTAGTGAGAGAAAATGGAACCTTAGAGAGAGAAAGTGAAGAAGAAGATATTTGAATGATTAGAAAATGGAGGTTCAACCCTCTACCTTGGGTGGTAGAGGGTATTTATACAAGTTCCCTAAGTGCCTCATGAAACAGGCTGTAGAGCGAGCACAGAGGGTAAAGACCCGACTCACTCCATGAATACTATTTACATACTATTATACTGATAATCTACTAACTAATACTATAAATACTACGAGCTACATATTGCTAATCTATGTTCGGGGTGACCGAGTCTTGAATGTGANAAGTTCCCTAAGTGCCTCATGAAACAGGCTGTAGAGCGAGCACAGAGGGTAAAGACCCGACTCACTCCATGAATACTATTTACATACTATTATACTGATAATCTACTAACTAATACTATAAATACTACGAGCTACATATTGCTAATCTATGTTCGGGGTGACCGAGTCTTGAATGTGAATAAACGTATTCCTAACAGGGGGTAAATTACGATACCTTAGAGAATGCAATTACACTTGATTTTTGTTTGTTTAATGGTAGGTGTGTAATAAAACTGAGAGAAATACCTGTTAGGGTAATTTTAGTGCAAAATTTAAAAAATTTTACAACATTTAGGAGTGAAACTTTGGTCTTAATGAGCGTCTCATGGATAGGAGTTATATGACAAGCACAAAAACCGTACCACTAAAAAAAATTTCCACCCCAAATATGTGAGGTTCTCCCCTAGAATTGGTAGGAAAAGCATTTATGCTATGATGTGTGTACCGTGTAGTTAGATTTACTACATGATAAGAGGCATTTCGATTAACCCATGTTTTACACCTGTATTATAATTACATTGACTTCACTGGTCAAGTAATTCTCCCACACCTTTGCGTTGTACCCATCTTTGGTACATGATACCCCTAGTACACCCTCCAGAGCCTATCCTTTTCGTTTCTAACTTTAAGCATCTTACTTAAAGGAAGAATTTGTTTACAATCCACTTAAATGTACACCCAAATCGCCTTAGCCTACCTTGTATGCACTCATCTTTAGTGCATTATTGTGACAACATTTGTTTAAACCCTTAGTTAATTATCTAATTGATTACATGGTTGCTAAGTCGAGTCATATCCTTGTACATATTGTTTTGGGACGATTGGGACTCATGGGTAAAGTACTAGTGTAATGGAGTAATGGGGAAGAACAACACTATTACCCCCATATGTGCTAAATATTTTTTAAAAAAGTACTCCAAGTGTTTCGATTATCTTAATTCGAGTCATTAGAATACTTATTTGTAAAGTATGTAAAAGTTCAAGTGTAAGGGGAGAACAAAGGCCCCTATGATGTATTATTTTGGATGGTAGGGTAAGAGTGTATGAAAAAAAAATAATAAGAAAAAAAATAAGAAAAAAAACAAAAAAATGAGAAAAAGAAAAGTAGAAAGAACATACGAACTACCATCCCGTTTCTTTTTATGTTTGTTTTATATTTTTGTCAGTTTTTTATTAGCGTAAGTCAAGTCTAGTCTTGGCTTAGCAACGCCATATTCTACATGTAATTAATCAAGATCTTTAACTCGCCACTAGTAAAATATCCCTTATCCAACAAAACCGTGTTTATCATATCCCTACACCTCATTACAACCCTTTTTGTAAAGTCCTCTTTGATAGTTTATCTTAGGTGCTTACGCCTAGTGGAGAAGGTTTTTGATCCTTTCCCAAGCCTATGGTAATCTATTTGCTATGACAGGTAGTGAGAGATATTGTTCATTTTCATTTATGAGATATAATTCTATGACACCTGAGAGATGTGAGTATCTAAACACTACTTGTGAGTGCTAGTATGTAATCTCCGTGCTTATTATGTTTAAACTGGAACGATTATCTGTTGTAATTACTTTTATATTAGTGTTAAATGACTCTTAACTTGTATTTTGATTAGAATAAAAGCGCATTTGCTTGAGGACAAGCAAATCTCAAGTGTAAGGGTGTTTGATTAGGCGAAAAGTGTACCGCATTTCGGGGGTCATTTAAGCCCTAAATCATATTTATTTGATCAAATATTGTCCTAAATCGTTCCTTTTGTCATTTTAGGTACTTTGGAGAGAAATTCTGGAAAAGGAAGCATTTTGGACGTTTTTGGAGCATAAAAGTGAAGAATTCGACAAAGTGCTAAAATCTGCTGGAATAGTACCCATGACGGCGTCAAGCATAGATGTGACGCCGTCAAGTCTTGATAAGCCAGAATGGATTTTGGGAGATTAAAGAAGGACGGCGTCAAGAAGGCCATCAAGAAACCCTAAGCACGGCGAGCTGACGGCGTCAAGGCTACAACGTGACGACGTCAGATCTGTTTTCCTATATATATTCTCATAATTTTTAGTCATTAGGGGGGAACTTTTTAGGGAGAAACCCTAGATGAATTTTAGCTGATTTTTCAAGGTTTTTCACCTTGAGATCTTCCATGTTCCATTGAGGATAAGTAATCAATTAATCATTCAATATGTCTATGTGTTGTTTGATTCTATCTTGTTCTTGTCTTTTGTTTAACATGCTAGGCTAGGTTTTCTTCGTGTTTGCTTAGATCTAATGAAACCTAACTATTGATTATTGATTGAATGGTGTGTTATTGATTGTATTGGATGAATGTTTATGGATGAGACAAAAAGTGTTACGCTTTTAGGGGGTCATTTAAGCCCTAATTCGTATAAATGTGATCAAATATTGCCCTAAATCGTTCCTTTTGTCATTTTAGGTACTTTTGAGAGGAATTCTGGAAAACATGCACATTTGGACGTTTTTTGAGCATAAAAGTGAAGAAAACGACAAAGTCTTAAAGAAGCAGGATTTTACAACCTGACGGCGTCAGAAGTCACAAGGTGACGCCGTCAGCAAGGATGACAAAAGAGTGGAATTCAATTATCAAATGACGGGCCAGAAAGATTTCAAGAATTTACACCTGACGCCGTCAGGTGTTAAAAGGTGTAGGCCGTCAGGAACAAAGTTAAAGAGAGACGGCCCAGAAGGTTTTACATGCTGACCACGTCCCAAATGGATCTAGGCCATCCGAGAACCCTAATGGCGGCGAGCTGACGGCGTCAGACCCTATAAGCTGACGTCGTCCGAACTTAAAATCTATATATAGTTTTCTATTTTTCATTCATTATGTGTGATTTTGTGGAGAACTTTTAGGGAAACCCTAAAGACGAATTTTCTGTGACTTTTAGGGTTTCCAACCCTTGGAACCCTAGTGCCTAATTAAAGATAAGTCTTCACTTTAATTCAATCAATATGTCTATGTGTTGGTTGTCTATCTATCTTGCTTGTTTTTCAGTTAACATGAGTAGCTAAATTCTCTAGTGTTTGCTTAGATATAATGAAACCTAACTATTAATTATTGGTTAATTGGTGTGTGTTGTTGTTTGTTGGGATGATTTTTTCATCGATGTTAGGCTCAAGAAAACTGGCCAACCACCTTTATGGTAACGTGCTTGAACATCTTGGGAAACATGTAGTCGAGGCATACTAGGCTATTAAGGTAGTATTTAACGCATGAGCCACTGTTTACAACCCCTATGGTTGTGCCGTGCAAGGCATAGGGCGAGATAAGAGCTCATAGAATTGGAGAGATATGTATGCCACTCCATGAGTTATTAGGAATACACCCTTCATCCATACAAGTAACACACATATCAATTAACCGGTAAAAGATTGTAATACTTGAAATTCGTAAACTTTGTAAAATGACCAAAATGCCCTCACAACTTCAAAAATTTAATTAAAAAGTATATTAAGCTAAATAAATCCGAATTATACCAAATAAATTACATCTAAACTTAAATAAAATTTTGACAAGACTTCTAATAATTTTGTATGTCCAAAAATTCATTATGTACTACAAAAAAAATAAAATAGAAAACGATTTGTATAATTATACTTTTATTTTCTCTTATTCAAATTAAGGGATAAGCACAAGATAATTTAGGAAGTAATTAACCAATTAATACTTGATTTTTCCTTGGACCAAAATTTTGGCAAATCCCTCCCATAATAACCAGTCATTCTTATTTTATAGAATCCCCTTTTATTTCTTTCTTCCATAATATACCGAGAGAAAACCAAAACCAAACACAAATCGTGAAAACCTTCTTCGAATTTTTCTGGAGAGCCAAATCAATTTTGCTGAGTTCAACCTATCCCAAAAAAGCCTAGAAAAATACTCCAACGAATTATAAGAGCTTAGATCCGTTGTTTGTCGAATTTATTCAAAAGAAAGGTAAGAATTTGTTTCGACTCATCCATCCTCTAATAAATTCGTTTTCCATTTTCTCTGAGTTCCTTACATCATATATGGTCTGTGAAAAATTGTTACAAGGTCGTGGGATCATTCGTGAGCTCGTGGGAATTATGTTGGTGTTTTGTTGCTCGAAAAAGATCCAAATTCGTCACGCTCATTCTACACGTCCAATAATTGGTTTGGTATTTTTCCCATGTTTCATACATCATATGAGTCCCAAATAAAATAATAAAAATGAAGCATGCATGATCTATAAGGTGTTTGTGAATTAAACCCTAAAAACGTGACTAAACCCTAAATAATTAGTTAACGAATTTTTGGGGCATGACCATTATTTTTCGTAGACTCTATATAATATGAAAGATCTCAGAAAAATACAAAATTGAATTGTTGAAGCTTGGATCATGTCTTGTGGATTTATCTCTTGTCGTTAAAATGAAAAAGAAAAAGAATAAAAGAAACCCTAATTGTGTCGATCTAGGGTTAGGGTTTGGAACATAGTATCTGGTGATAAATGATGTTTTAAGGTTGTTAAAAATGATGGTGTAATGATTGAGGATTAAAATCTAGGGTTTGTAATATTTTTATGTTTACCGAATTGAAAATAAAAATATGAGGGGCTGTTTTGTAATTTTCTAAAACTTTTGGACATTTTTGTAATATGTCTAAATCAGGGAATAATCATGTAAAAATATTAAATAAGGGCCATGTGTGTTAGATTTGTAAATTAAAGGATTAAAAAGGTATATTTATATATTTATTATTCGAATTCGAATTGTATTTAATTAAAGTTGTGGGACTAAAAGTGTAAAATCTGGAAACTTGAAGCCATTTTGAGTAAATGATAATATTAAGAAGGTTTTGTGTAATTTTGGGTATTTATAGGCCTAATGTGTAATTATTATGAAATTATGATTTAATTAATAAGTTTTATAAACTTAAGGGACTAATTTTGTAAATTCTGAAATCTGAGGGGCTAAATGGTACTATACATAAACTCTAAGGTGATGATCTGAAATTTGGTAAAATAATATGCTTGTTTGGTAAATATGGAATTCTTTTGGACTTAATTGTAAATTATATATTTATAAGGACTTAATTTGTAATTAATACATGTTAAGGGTTTAAGATGTAAATTTGGTTAACTTGAGGGTTTAAATAGTAAATTATGTAAATTCATGGGTGACTTGTGTAAATATTGTAAACTTGTTATATTTTCATAATTAACCCTTAATTTTAGTATATTTTCATAGTAAACCCTAATTTTTGGAAAGTTGACATATTAAACCCTAAACTATCATAATAAGTTAAAACAAACCCTAATTCCATAAATAAATATATTTCATAACTCAAAGAAATCATAATGTTGATACTTTCTATTTTTGGAAACCTGCTATTTTTGGAAACTTACTAAATAAGGAAACTTTCTAAAAATGGAAACTTACTAATTCTG
>LBNU01028387.1:2928-25274 GCA_014162995.1 Artemisia annua
GCGTCACAATTTACACTACGAACTCTCTGGATCGTCACGAGTCTTTTTTCCACTTCTGGACTTCACTTGTTCCTGACGGCGTCACTTAGTAGAGTGTGACGGCGTCACCTTCAGTAATCTTCAAGGTCTTTTGAGTTTTTGTTGTTTTCCGCACTTTTTCACTCCGAAAACGCCCGAAAATGCTTCTTTTGTGATTTTCCCTTCAAAAGTACCTAAAATGAGAAAAGAAATGACTTTGGGTGAAATCCAAACCAAAAACATACGACTTAGGACTCAAAATGACCCCTAAAAACGTAACATTTTCGTCTCATCATATATGTCAGTAGTGTCATGAGGAGAGGGATTGCCCGAGGACACTGAGTGTGATGTCTCAGGGCCCTCCATTGGCGTTTGTTTTTGGGTCTGTGAAGCGGCCTCAACATTGGGTGTCTCGGTAGGCCTGGTCTTAGGTTGCCCCTTTTTGCTAGGCTTAGGGACTGAGGTTCCAGTGGCGAGTGACTTGGGTTTAGTCACCTTCCTGGACCCCTGACCCTTTTTCTTCGTCTCCTTCTTAGTGGGAGAAGGGATAGGTGAGACCTTGTTGTCACCCTGGATAGCAGTTAGCATATACGTTGTCAGGGTGACGGGTGTAACCTCAGTGGGATCTCTTGAGTAGTTGGTGATATGTGTTAAATCACATATCATTTATTTACCATTTTAAGACCTAATAAGACCAAAAACGCTAACGAATGCCAAAGATATACGTGTTTTTGTGTTTTTGATTGTGCAGGTACGGATATAAGAGAAAAGGACAAAACCGAGCCAAAAACGACAACACGAGCACGGGATTTAGAACGAGTGTATATAAGCCAGAGCCGGGGAAGATTTTATCATCAAAGATCCTTGAAGAATCATCATAAGTCAAGATCAGTCCTTGGAATTATTTTACAAAAGTGGTCCTTGGAGTTTATTAAGCTACAAAATTGGTCCTTATAACTTTTACCCTTAAACCTAAATTATTACACTAAAAAAAACCCAAAAAACCCAATACCCCTTATAAGCCCACTAACCCAATCCTATAACCCGGCCTTTCCTTCCCACACAACCCGACCCAAGTCAAAAACAAATAAATATAAAAATAAACAAACGCGCCTAAACAATTTCCCCCGATTCTCCCAAATACCCAGCCACGAAGAACCCTAAAATACCCTCACCCATTCCACTCAAAATTAACCTCGTATTAAGGGCCATATGGTCAATTCTCTCCACCCCTGACACTCTGTCAGAGTTTGACAGCTAGGGAATCATACGTGGAAGCTATGGATTGGATGAAACACGTCATTGGAGCAAATTGTGAGCTATGATTGGTTGAGACATGTCAGAGGGGATCAAGGACGAATATTCAAGGGATATACCTTCTCTAGATGCTTCTGAACGCTCCTCACTCAGGCTATATAAGCCCCATCAATCTCACAGAAGAGGGGTTAGTTGGTTAGCTAGTTAGTTAGATAGTTAATTAGTAGGAGTAGGTATAGTTTTAGTGAAATATTCAGTGTAATTTTACTTTAGCTTGTATTTTCATAAGTGTACTCATTTCAGTTTCAATAAAGTTCAGTTTACCCTTTTTAATTCTTTGTTACTTTAATCTCAAACAATTTAATCTGTTTTTCAAGCTTTCTTAATTGATTTCAAAAGATTATTCAAGCTTCTTCACAGCTGAATGTTAGTATTGGTACTGAAAGGCAGGAAACTAAGTTTTCATATAATGGTCAACGAAGGTCATAGTATAAGGGCAAGATGTTTTGATCTGGTTTATTGAATTCAGAGGTGCTTATAAGCCTATCTCAGTGGTAGGCTAGCTAGGAGGATCTCAGGGAGCTGAGATCTCAATTTGTAAGTCTCATTTTATTTTTCATCATTAATTGGAATTTCATGTTTAGTAGCTTTAATCTGTTAAGTTTAGTTGTTTACTGTTTGATTGGTGCTTATTGATGATATGTTAGTCGTTGTTGTGTGATTTGAGCTTGCTTGATCATTTGTATATCTACTTTATTGATTCTGTTTCAAAAGCTGCTTCAGTACAGTAGGATCTGTGATGTTAATTTGTAGTTGTTCATTGCTGTTAATCTAGCCTCTAATAATGCTTTCTCAGTTAGGTTGATATATGGATTGGAGATTTTTGGTTTAAATCAGTTTGATGAAGTGTAATAGGCATAGTTCAGGTAGTGTTTGGATTAGCTGTCCATTTGATGATCTGGTTGTTATGATGCTGAGTTTTCTGCATTACTAGATCTCATTAGGTTAGAATAGAATAGAAGCTGCATAAAATTAGTAGGTTTATTAGTAATAAGTTAAAGTTCGCATTAATTCTCTAATCTGCTTGCATAAATGATATCTGTTCTTACTGTCTTCTTGATTAGTGGCATTTCATATTTGTGTTTGAGATTTTAGTGCGTAGACATGCTCAAGATACATCCAGGGATAGATTAGGGCATTGAAAATTCAACTTAGTCAAACTTAGGTAGAAATATAAAAGTCAAAATCTGCAGTTACACCTAGTTTTCATTGCTGAATCATGCTTCAATTAGATGTCAATTGGCCATGTTAGCATAGGGCTTTTCATGTTTCTAGTATCTCAGCTTGGTGGTTGATCATTTGCCCCCATTAGATTCTACATTAGAGCTTATTTCACAGCTTATTTGCAGACCAAAGTTTGTCCCAATTCAGCTTTAGCTGAATTTCATTTTCATTAAGCATTTATTCTTTCTGCTTGTTCCTTGGGTTTCATTGCTTGTTTTCCATTCAGTTGCATGTAAGCTTGCTTTTTACTTAGTCTTTTGCTTTATAGATTCAGTTTGTGCTTATTTGAGCTTATTTACAAAGCTCTTGGCTGCTGCCCTTGTTTCCAGTTTCTATTTGATCTTATTTTCATATATTTGAGGTTATACAAGTGTAAGAAGCCTTATTGGCCATTATTAGACAGATTATTACATGTGCTTATTTATAAGCACATGTAATAAGCTGATAATAAGCCAATAAGCACTTCTGAGCTTATTTTTCAAAATTTTATTTTCACAGAATCTTTAGAATAATATTTTAGATTTTCAATAAAAATTTCAGATTTATTTGAGTTGTTTTACTATTTCTTTTCTATTTTCTTAGTTTTTAAATCATTTTTAATTCATAATAATTCAGAAAATACAAAAATAAATCTAATTCTTTTTCTCAAAATTATTTTTGAATATTTAGGAATTTTAGAAATTTTGTTTGAATTTTTAGGAGTCGTTTTCATTAGATTTCACATTTTGATACGTTTTCACGTTTACGTTTTTCGTCTTATTTGCGTTTATTGATTCCATGCATCACATACTTGTGCATATTGCATTTATAGTTTACTTTTATCATTACTTCATATCATTAGTAGCTTAATTCACAAATCCAATCAAATATTTTCTCATTCACTTCACACGAGTACTTTCTAAACGTCGAAATCGCCGTCAACCTTCGTTGGGAAACGACCCGAGAATTATTCTCACAAATATTTCTTTGGAAAAATATACTACAAAATACCCACATCAGTTGGTCTTGTGTAAGACATCAGGCTCAAAACTATGAGCGTCAGGCCTAACATACTCAGAACCCATTAATTCCTGAAGCACACAGGAGATGAATCTAGGATAGGACATAAGTCTTTGCCTAGTTTTTCCTCCAGTGAGCTTGAGGATGAGGTCTTTGAAGATGAGTTCTCCAATATTTATTTTTATACCCTCTAGGAGACTATACACTATCATTGCTTGAGTAGTGTTTAATTGCTCCGTAGAGGATTTGTTTCTGCCAAGGACCTGAATGACAAAAGTCATCAGGATCCTCCATGGGGCAGGAAACCAAGTTTTGATGATAGGGGCCTTGGATAGAAGAGTTCCTGGGGCCACATCAGGGTGTTGTTTGTCATGTGGCCCAAGTGTAAGCAATATGGCTTTCACTTCATCATCCTTAGCGTTGGGTGCAAAGTTCTCAGTGAAATCAAGGCCAGTGGCTTTGATGAAGGTTGGGTAGTTAAAGGATAGGGTCTTTTTCCCATTCCTCACTGAGAACATGATCACAGCATCCTTGGTGTTATCAGGGTTAGTAACCACTGCTATACACCAGAATTTCCTCAGATAGTCATGATAGATGACTGAGGGTGTCTTTGTGAATGCAGTAGAGAGAAAACTGTTTTGAAGGTATTTTACTACACCCTTGTATGCCGGAAAAGCTAAGGGGTAGGAAAAGTTCCCTACTACATTGTTTTTGGTCATATCCACGCTCTCCATGGGGAATTCCACATTAGGAGCGTAGGTTATAGCTTTAGAAGAAGCCATTGGTGTGGAAAAGGTCAGATGTTTGGTCGGAAAAAAATGATTTTGATCGGAATAACACACACAAGAAAAATTTGCAAAGGTTTGTTAAAGTTATGAGAGCGTGTGTGTGTTATTTGCAAATGGGGTATTTATAGGGAAGAGGATTAGGGTTTGCATATGTGTGGATATCAAAGGATATTAGTGTTATTTCAAAATTGATTTTGAAAATTTTTGATATCCGCATTTAATGTCCACCTCTCCACTACCCTCGTTTCTCGCAACTATCAAGGTGAACAGTTGCGCGTCTCTGCAAAAGTGCACTTTTGCAGAGATGACGTCACCACATAAGGTATTATGACATATATTCTTATATTAAATACATGTCAGTTACCAATCCTAGGACATTTACTAATTGATACTTAGAGCATTTAGTTTGACATTGAATGCCTCATATAAATGTCCTGAGGCCCCCCTTTCCCTGAATGTCATCACTTCAGTGTGTTGTGATGAAAGGTGATTCAGTGAGCGGGACAAAGGTAAGCTCACTGAGGTTTTAGGGTTGTTCAGGGACCTAGGAGAGAATATACATCATGTTGAACATTTTAATCAGTGACTTGATTATCAATGTCCAACATGCCCAATTCAGCTTTCAGTCTGGTGAAAGTGGGTTCATCCAAGGGTTTGGTAAAGATATCAGCAAGCTGATACTCAGTGGGGATGAAAAGTAGTTCAATCTCTCCATTCATGATATGGTCCCTGATGAAATGATATCTGATATCAATGTGTTTGGTTCTTTGATGAAGCACAGGGTTGTTGGATATGGCAATAGCACTGGTGTTGTCACAAAAGATGGGTACACTTTTGTAATGAATGCCATAGTCACTGAGTTGACTTTTCATCCATAGTACATTTGCACAACACCCTGCTGCAGCCACATACTCAGCTTCTGCAGAAGACATGGCTACTGATTGTTGCTTCTTGGTGCTCCAACACACTAATTTTCCTCCTAGGAATTGACAGGATCCTGAGGTACTCTTTCTATCCATGTTGCAGCCTGCATAGTCAGAGTCAGTGTAGCCCTTGAGATCGAATCCTGGGCACTTAGGATAGTACAAACCAAGGTTTGGAGTTCCTTTAAGATATCTCGTGATTCTTTTCATAGCAGTGAGATGTGACTCTTTAGGGTCAGACTGATATCTGGTACATAGACATACGGAGAACTGAATATCAGGCCTTGTGGCAAGGAGATACATTAGGGAGCCTATCATTCCTCTGTACATGGATTGATTTACTGATTTACCAGCAAGATCAGGACGAAGGTTGTTAGGAGGAACCATTGGAGTTTTAACTGAAGCACAGTCACTGAGATCATACTTTTTCAGTGTGTTCTTAATGTACTTCTCTTGACTGATGGAGATTCCTTGATCAGTCTGTTTGATTTGTAGTCCAAGAAAGTATGTGAGTTCACCCATCATGCTCATTTCAAATTGTTTGGTCATCAGTTTCTCAAACTGTTTGCAAAGTTTATAGCTAGTTGAGCCAAAGATGATGTCATCCACATACACTTGGACCAAGATCACATCTTCCTTTGTCCTGTAGATAAACAAAGTGTTGTCTATCTTTCCTCTGACAAATTTGTTCTGGATCAGGAAGGCTGAGAGAGTCTCATACCATGCCCTGGGAGCTTGTTTCAGTCCATAAAGGGCTTTGTCAAGCTTGCAGACGTGGTTAGGAAACTCATAGCTTTCAAATCCAGGGGCTGTTGAACATAAACTTCATAGGGCACATGAAATGAATCTAGGGTAAGACATGAGTTTTTGCCTAGACTTCCCACCCAATTTTGCAATGAGGTCCCTGAAGATAATTTCTCCAAGGTCGATTTTTATACCCTCCAAGAGACAATACACTATCATTGATTGAGTAGTGTTTAGTTGCTCAGTGGAGGATTTGTTACCCCCAAGGACCTGAATGACAAAGGTCATCAGGATCCTCCAAGGGGCTGGGAACCAGGTTTTTGATGATTGGGGCTTTGGATAGAAGGGCCCCTGGGGTCACATCAGGGTGATTCTTATCATATGGTCCTAGTTCCAGCAAAATTGCTTTCACTTCCTCTTCCTTGGGTAGGGCAGCAAAGGTCTCAGTGTAATCAAGGCCAGTGGCTTTGATAAAGGTTTTGTATGTGAGGGTCAGGGGCTTTGTCCCATTCTTCACTGAGAACCTTATGATTGCATCCTTTGGCACATCCGGGTTTTCAACCACTGCTGTGCACCAGAATTCCCTCAAGTAATCATGATAAATGATAGAGGGGGTCTTTGTGAATGCGGTGGAGAGAAAACAGTTTTGAAGGTATTTTACTACATCTTTGTAGTCTGGGAAACCTTCAGGGTAAGCAAAATTCCCCACCACATTATTTTTGGTCAGGTCAACGCTCTCCATTTGATAGTCAACGTTTGGAGCGTATGTAATAGCTTTGGAAGAAGCCATTTATGGTTGGAAGTGGTCGGAGTTTCGGTCGAAAAGATGATTTTGATCGGAATAACACACACAAGAAAAATTTGCAAAGGTTTGTTAAAGTTATGAGAGCGTGTGTGTGTGTTATTTGCAAATGGGGTATTTATAGGGAATAGAATTAGGGTTTGCATATGTGTGGATATCAAAGGATATTAGTGTTATTTCAAAATTGATTTTGAAAATTTTGATATCCGCATTTAATGCCCACCTCTCCACTATCCTCGTTTCTCGCAAATGTCAAGGTCAACAGTTGCGCGTCTCTGCAAAAGTGTACTTTTGCAGAGATGACGTCACCACATAAGGTATTATGTGAGTGTGAGCATTTAATGCCAAGTGGGTTTGGTAAGGGATTGTGGGGGCCCAAGAGGTGTTTGCCAGAAAGGATAAAACATATATTCTTATATTAAATACGTGTCAGTTACCAATCCTAGGACATTTACTAACTAATACTTAGAGCATTTAGTTTGACATTGAATGCCTCATATAAATGTCATGAGGCCCCCCTTTCCCTGAATGTCATCACTTCAGTGTGTTGTGATGAAAGATGATTCAGTGAGCGGGACAAAGGTAAGCTCACTGAGGTTTTAGGGTTGTTCAGGGACCTAGGAGAGAATATACATCATGTTGAACATTTTAATCAGTGACTTGATTATCAATGTCCAACATGCCCAATTCAGCTTTCAGTCTGGTGAAAGTGGGTTCATCCAAGGGTTTGGTAAAGATATCAGCTAGCTGATACTCAGTGGGGATGAAAAGTAGTTCAATCTCTCCATTCATGATATGGTCCCTGATGAAATGATATCTGATATCAATGTGTTTGGTTCTTTGATGAAGCACAGGGTTGTTGGATATGGCAATAGCACTGGTGTTGTCACAAAAGATGGGTACACTTTTGTAATGAATGCCATAGTCACTGAGTTAACTTTTCATCCATAGTACATTTGCACAACACCCTGCTGCAGCCACATACTCAGCTTCTGCAGAAGACATGGCTACTGATTGTTGCTTCTTGGTGCTTCAACACACTAATTTTCCTCCTAGGAATTGACAGGATCCTGAGGTACTCTTTCTATCGATGTTGCAGCCTGCATAGTCAGAGTCAGTGTAGCCCTTGAGATCGAATCATGAGCACTTAGGATAGTACAAACCAAGGTTTGGAGTTCCTTTAAGATATCTTATGATTCTTTTCACAGCAGTGAGATGTGACTCTTTAGGGTCAGACTGATATCTGGCACATAGACATATTGAGAACTGAATATCAGGCCTTGTGGCAAGGAGATACATCAGGGAGCCTATCATTCCTCTGTACATGGATTGATTTACTGATTTACCAGCAAGATCAGGACCAAGGTTGTTAGGAGGAACCATTGGAGTTTTAACTGAAGCACAGTCACTGAGATCATACTTTTTCAGTGTGTTCTTGATGTACTTCTCTTGACTGATGGAGATTCCTTGATCAGTCTGTTTGATTTGTAGTCCAAGAAAGTATGTGAGTTCACCCATCATGCTCATTTCAAATTGTTTGGTCATCACTTTCTCAAACTGTTTGCAAAGTTTATAGCTTGTTGAGCCAAAGATGATTGTCATCCACATACACTTGGACCAAGATCACATCTTCCTTTGTCCTGTAGATAAACAAAGTGTTGTCTATCTTTCCTCTGACAAATTTGTTCTGGATCAGGAAGGCTGAGAGAGTCTCATACCATGCCCTGGGAGCTTGCTTCAGTCCATAAAGGGCTTTGTCAAGCTTGCAGACGTGGTTAGGGAACTCATAGCTTTCAAATCCAGGGGTTGTTGAACATAAACTTCCTCTTTGAGTTTACCATTCAGGAATGCACTCTTGACATCCATTTGGTAAACCTTGAAGTTCATGTAAGTGGCATAGGCAAGGAAGATCCTGATGGCTTCCATTCTAGCAACAGGGGCAAATGTTTCTTCATAATCAATGCCTTCCTGTTGATTATATCCTTTGGCCACAAGCCTTGCCTTGTTCTTGATAACAGTGCCATTTTCATCAGTCTTGTTCTTGAACACCCACTTCATGCCAATGACATAGACACCCTGAGGGCATTCAACTAAAGTCATGACATCATTCTTATCAAATTGTTCATGTTCATCATGCATGGTCTGAACCCAACTTGGATGTTTCATGGCTTCCTTTACAGCCTTGGGTTCAATGATAGATATGAATCCTACATACAGGCATTCATTGGTTGTGGCTGCAGTGAGTTTGGCAGCCATCCTTCTAGTGAGCATTCCCTCAAAGACAGGTTCACTAATGATGTTAACTAGCTCAATGTGTTGATGTCTAGACCATCTTTCCTGAGGTATGGGGTATGAGTTTGAGCTTGTTGATGCCTGATTTGTAGGTGGAGTGGGTTCAGGAAAAGGTGCCTGAGGTTCCTCCAGGACTTGGTTTTCAGTAAGTTCATTTTGGATGTTATTTTCAATAGGTTCCTGAATATCTGGTTCAGTATGAGTTATCTCATTTGGAACTTGTTGAGCTTCAACAAACTCACTGATGGTTGGTTGAGGAAGGTTGTGAGGAATGATGTAATATGAGAAGTCAACATCATCTTGATATTGAGTGGAAGGACTAGACTCAGGATGATATTCATCAGGAGGATATCTTGATGAATCGTCAATTCCAATTTCTTCCACTGAGGTGTTTGAGAACTGAATAGCCTCAGTGCTTTCATCAAAGGTAATGTGATAGGTTTCCTCAGTTTGCTGTCTCCTTGTGTTGAACATCCTGAAGGCTTTGGAAACTAGTGAGTAACCTAGGAAATATCCATCATCAGCCTTGGCATCAAATTTGCCTAGGTGATCCTTGTGATTATGAATAAACACAGGACACCCAAACACATGAAAGTAGCTGATATCAGGGATTCTACCCTTGAATATTTCATAAGGGGTTTTGTTGTGTCTTTTGACAATGATGGACCTATTTTGAGTGTAGCATGCTGTTTTGACTGCTTCAGTCCAAAAGTGCTTTGAGAGGACTGAGCCATTCAACATTGTTCTAGCTGCCTCAATGAGTGTTCTATTCTTCCTTTCAGCAACTCCATTTTGTTTAGGAGTGTAGGGAGAAGAGAAGTTCTGAAGGATTCCTTTCTCATCACAAAACCACTCAAGCTCCTGATTTTTGAATTCAGTCCCATTGTCAGTTCTGATTTGTTTGACTTTTATGTCATTTTGGTTTTCAATGTTCCTGAAAAAGGACATGATGGTCTCAGCTGCCTGACTCTTTTTGGTCAGGAAGTAAACCCAAGTGTATCTTGAGTATTCATCCACTATGACCAAGGTGTACTTCTCATGGTGAATAGACATTGGACTGACAGGTCCAAAGAGATCCATGTGAAGAAGGTGAAGGCAGCTTTTGATTGAGAAATTTTGTTTTGTTTTGAAGGAGGCCCTGTGGTGTTTACCTTTCTCACAAGCTGAACAAGGTTTGTCTTTTGTGAACACCAGGGAGGGCAGACCAAGAACCTTGTTTTGTTTGGCAAGGTTGTTGATGTACTTGAAGTTGAGGTGAGACAATCTTTTGTGCCAAAGCCAGTTAATTGTTTCACTTGCTTTTGTGAAAAGGCAAGTCCCATTTTGAGTGAGAGTTGACATGTCTAAGACATAAACATCATCTCTCCTGGGGGCAATCAACACAACTTCTTTGTTGGCATTGAAGATTGTTCCTCTTTTGTCATCAAACTGAACTATGTACTTAGCATCACATAGTTGACTGACACTGATGAGATTGTACTTGAGACCATTAACATAAGCAATTCTTGTAAAGACTATACCATTACAGTTTACTGAACCATAACCTTCAGTGGGAGCTGATGAGTTATCACCAAATACTACCTTGGGTCCTGGTTCTTCCACATATTTGTGCAGATATTGTTTCACACCAGTCATACTTCTTGAGCATCCACTATCAAGATGCCAAACAGGATCCCTGGCATGTCTCTGCACAAACAGTAAACTGGGTTAGTTTTTCTTGTTAACCCACTTCCTAGTGGGCTTGGGTCTAATAGACTTCTTAAACTTGTTAATGGACTCATGGTCAGTGGTGGAGTGAATAGAACTTCCACATATCTTGCATTTGGTGCTTGAAGAGGACTCAGTAGACTGAGATGTGTTAGTTGTCAGTCCTCTTCTAGCCTTTATGACATTGTCATGTCCTGATGCATCATGGGAAGGGTCTCCACAAATATCACAACAAGGATACATAAGACAATCAACAGGGTGATGGTCATTGAATCCACAGTGAGTGCAGGGTTGAAAAGGCTTAGCCTTTTGTTTTGGGGTTTGCTTTGAGGCTGAAGCCTGCTTGTGAGCCTGAGCTTTGTAGCTTGCTTGAGCCTTCAGGGAGGTGGTGTAAGACAAGTGGTCAGAAGTTCTGTGGTCTTCTTGCTTGCATATCATGCAGAACAAGATCCTATAACAATCATCAGTGGCATGATTTGTATAGTTACACAGTTCACATCTTTTCAGGGGCTTGTGTGAGGATTTTGGTTTGGTAGTGCCTGAGGAAGCTGAAGTTGGTTCCTTATCATTAGATGAGAATTTTTCAGTTGATTCCAACTTTTCACTTAGCTTCCTGACAAGTTCAGCTAGCTGATCATATTTTGAATCAGTGCTGTCAGGTTTGACCTCAATGGAGGTGGATGGTGTTGAGGCTTCAGTGGGAGCTGGTAATGTTTTGTTTTGTTCAGAGTTGGGCCTTTTCAGGATCGTTGTGCCTAATCCCACCCTCTCCTTAGGAGAGTGTTGAGAGTAGACAAGAGGTCCTAAGTCAGAACAGGGTTCAGCTCCCTGAAGTACTTTCAATGGTAGAAGTGGGGCTTGGGACTCAGTTGGAGACTCAGTGACGGACTCAGTACTACTGGGTTCGTCAGTGACTCCAAGCATTTCTTTGATAGCCTGACTTTCAGGTACTAAGATTCTCCCAGTGTTGTGATTTGGCATCTTGCCGTCAGGACTGAGTCTTTCAATCCAGTCAGTAGGTTTGGGATTCATTTCTTTTTCAAAAGAAGTACCAGCTGGCCTGAAGGTCCTTTCACTGAGAGTCTTACTGGAGGATTCAGTGAGCTGATCCTCTCCTAGCATTTTCCTTTTAGTGCTAGGAGTGAGACTGACAGTTTCATAGACTCTTGGGTTTTTCTTGGTCCAGCTATCAAAGACCTCTTTTTCTTTCTTAAGTTCTTCCTGAAGAGCATGGTTTTGTTTTACTAATTCAGTATTTTGAATTTGAAGTGTGACATTTTCAAGCTTAGTTTGTTTAAGCATAAGAAGTTCATCTCTGCACTTATTCAATTCAAAAGTGAGTTTATTATACTTTGAAAACAGGTTTAACCTTTGCTCTTCAACATACTTAAGATCAACATTAATGTAATCTAAGTAAGACTGCCAATCACTATTATCATCCATAGAAAGTAAGATGTTTACCTTTCTCATGGTGATGTTGACCCATTCACCACTTCTGGCATGACTTTTGCCCACAGCCAATTTGTTGTCATCTGAAAGTGCCATCAGTGCACTGACATGAACTTCTTCATCTTCTGAGGATATGGATTCCTCATCCCAGTCAAAGGTTTCAGCAACCAGCCCTTTGTTTTTAGCCTGAGAAGGTTTAGGGGCCTGAGGTGACTGAGGAACTGAGGGAGCTGCCTCAAGAAGTGCAAGTTTGGCTTTTGCTTTTCTATACTTGGCTTCAAAATCTTTTTGAGAACTATTCTCAGTTTTGTTTTGAAAGTATTGAGGAGACTGAAATATTTTTGGTTGAAATTTAGTTCCTGAGGAATTGTTTCCTGAAAACTTGTATGAGGGTTCTGAGGTTGTTTTTGAGAAACAGTCTTTTGCAAAGTGACCCTTTTTGCCACATTTAAAACACTCAGTGTTTTCATTTGCTTTAGTTTTTGGAAAAGTTTTGTTTCTACTGATAAAACGTTTTGAGTTTGCAAGGAGTGCCCTTTCATGAAATTCAATTTGTAAATCATTTAGGTACTCCTCACTGCTCCTCTCATCAACTTCATCATCTGAGTTTTCTTGGAAATCCTGCACAATACCATTAGAATAGAAAGCAGTGGATATGGGTGAACTGGTCAGGGTCTTTTTGATATCTTGAGCCTTAGGATATCTCCTAGAGATTAGGTTATCCTCATAGAGAAATTTACCATAAATCTCAGCTAGCTCAAGATTTTGAAGATGATTGGCATTTCTTAGACCCTGAGAGAAGTTTAACCACTTCTCAGGGAGACAGTTGACAAAGCCAACATTGATTTCATGCTTAGACAAGGTGACACCATCATTGGTCAATTCATTCAGAAGGGTTTTGTACCGGGTATAGGTCTCTGAGAGACTTTCAGAATCTTTGGCCCTGAAGGTATTGTATTCAAGTTTCAGGTCCATGATTCTGTTTTCCTTGGTATCTGAGGGACCTTCATAGCTATGAACCAAGTCAGTCCAAGTCTGCTTTGCAGTTGGACAGTTGATGACTGATTCCATTATATCGTCAGGGAGACAAGATATAATGATGCTTTTCAGGCGTTGGTCTTGATTGACCACCCTTTTTTCATCAGGGGTCCACTGAGCTTCAAGTTTGACTAAACCAGTAGCTGTTTTAGGGACATATGGACCTTCATTAATCAGTGTGATGTAATAAGGTTCCATCCCAGTTAAGTAGCAAAGCATGCGCTTTTTCCACTTATTGAATTTTCCAACTTCAAGTCGGGGAGCTGTAGCAGTATAGCTTCCTCCCTTTTTATCGAATAGTTGGGGTACATCACTTTCAGACATGGTAGGATCTTGATTTTAAAAACTTTGAGCACTCTGTTGTTTTGAAAGTTTTATAAACCAGAGGCTCTAATACCACTTGTTGGTTTCGTTTACACGGATAAACTAACTACAAAGTTAGTCTAAACATGCACCATGCTTAAGTAATGAGATGAAATACTTTGAAAGATATTTGAACAAAACTTAAAGGAAATAGACAAGATATTTTTCAACGTTTAATTCTTATTAGAAATCAATCAAAGAATTATACCCAAGTGTTTGCGGAACAACACTTGGGATTGAAATGACAAGTATGGTATGACTCCTCTCTAAACTCAAGCTAAGCTAGAGTGACAACTAAAGGTCCTACTGAGCTATCTCAGGGACTAGGTTGTTCTTTGGAGGAGTAAAAGTTGTTTGTGAATGTCTAAGCATTAATTGCACAAACTTTTCAACTTTTACTCCTCTCTTATGTTTCCTATTTATACACAAGTATTTTACAACCGTTATGATAAAGACAAATGATGACCTAAGCTAGTGGAGACAAAATACTTACGTATTTTGTCTCTGTTACATTAGGCTATATTGGGTAAAAGACAATTCTCCTTTATGTATAACAGTGATGACACTGTCCCTGACATTTTGCCTTTCAGGGAAAATTTGGCTTCAGATGATAAGGACCACGCCTTATCTCTTCAAAACTTTCCCGCTCCATCCCGCCTAATCTTCAGTCCTTAGGCCTTCATTCTTCAGTCTTTAAGTCATACTTCTTTAGTTGTTGAGGAGTCTTGGGGTTCAGTGAGCTATTGTCATCACTCACTGAACCCATCACCTTCTTCTTTGGCTAAGGTGCCACTCACTGAGAACCGCCTCACTGAGTGGAGAGGCTTTCTTCTTAGACTCGTCCTTGGCATCCTGAAGGTGACTCACTGAGCAACTGTTCACTCAGTGACCTGAAGATGTTTAAGGATTTCTAACACTTAGTATAATTTGTGTTCAAATCTTTGTTTAATGAGACTTGGGTACTGAAGAAACCCAACAAATATATTTTTTCCAAATATCATTAGCAGTTTGGCAAAAATACACTCTTTCATATTCAATCCTTGGTAAAGCTTTATAAATCATTATCTTAGCATTAGTATTTTTATCAAATTTAAGATAATCATCTTGATTTTCAAAACTTATTTTTGTTGGTTTGAAATCACCAATGGAAATAATATGCCAAAGATCTTGATCAATTGATCTCACATAGTTTTCAAATTTACTTTTCCATTCAAGGAAGTTTTCTTTTTCAAATAGCGGTGGCCTTTGAATAGATTGCCCTTCTTTGAGATTTTCAAAATCCATGGATCGATCCAAGTTTTAAAATACAATATATTTTAAAGATCTTGAGTAACGTAGCTCTTGATGCCAATTGTGGAAAACTAGAAGGGGGTTGAATAGTTTACCGCTTTTTAACTTGTTAATCTTTGAAAATCTTTACGTGTAACCAACAATTCTAACTAATTAACACTAATTAATATGCAAGTATAAAGAGAGAAACGATCAAACCACAACACGATTGTTTATCGTGGTTCGGCTACAAGGACTCTTTTTCCTTGCCCTACTCCACGCCCCGAGTTTCCAACTCGAGAGTTTCAAGCACTAGTCAACAAGCTCCTTTCACCGGTGGAGAAACCCTTACAATCGTCGCTTACACTTTATCCGGTACAAAGCTAAATACCGAGTCCTAGTTCAAGGTAGAACCACCCTAACGTCGCCTATTCACTATTTCCGACACTAAGCTAGATGTCGAATTCTTTTACAAAGGTACAACCACTCCTATCACTTAATGTATTTTGAGGACTAAAATACTAACCGATCACTTCATAACAAAATACAAATGAAGTATAAACTATATGAGTTTACACAATGGAAGTCTAACAAGTCTTGCAACGTTGAGTTGAAACTTGTAACTTCTCGGATGAACTTGTGAACTTCCTTTCTACATAAAAGAATCACACAAGTGAGTTGCTACTGAGTTAGATGAGATAAATGAAAGTTTATATGCAAAGTATATTTAAAAGTGATGGGTGATTTCTTGCAAGTGGCTTGGTATTTATAGCCAACCAAACCAGCAGACTGGCGGATCCGGCGGAACCAAATCAAGGGTTCTGCCCTTGTCTCCCAAGGGTTCTGCCAGGTCTGACAGTCAAAGACTACAAGAAATCTTTCCATATCAAGCAATGTCAAATCATGTTTGTTCAAGTCAACACACAATAGATAGAGTAAGAAATCTTCTAAATGTGTAAGAGATCTTATGGAAAGTCAAATACTAGATTTATTAAGCTTTCCATAAATGCTCATGATGCATGCCATGATGTCATGTTATATATTCTATATTTAGAAATACAACAATGTTATGTTTAATATGTAAGTGTAGCAAATGAGATAAAGTCTAGTTTAAGCAAGACTTAAACTATAATCATGTTTTACTAAAAACTAAAGTTTACACTTTGTCGTTAACAAAAGTTAACAAAGATCGTAAAATATAAATAACGTTTTTAGGCGATATTTGTATTAACACTTTGTTTTAGATTATTTTGTCATGGCTTAGACCTATTATTATTTGTATGTACGATCGGTAAATAATGACTGTTGGAAGTAAATTTCACTAACTTCTATCAATGATAGAATACAAATGGCATTCTTCACCTCCAGGGTTCGAGGTAAAAGGGTCCAAGCTTCCAGAATTTGCTGACTTAAATGATTATGATGGTTATGCTGAAGACGAGGACTAAGGTCATTGTGAATTTAATAGAAATGAATATATTTTCATCAAAAAGAATATGGGTTTCAGACCAGATTAAAAAGAGGTGAAAGCGACGAAGATGCTCAATGTATTTCGATTTTGAGAAGAAAATGACAATGTCCATTATACGGTTGCACTTCAGATTCAGTCAATTAAAAAGTCATGATCATTGATACAATGTACTTATCAAAATAAAGTTGGTAAACAAAGAGGATATGGTGAAAGAAATTGCAAAATATTAACGTCTTTGTTGGAATGCTATATGTGCTTTGCATAACAAGATGTTTTGAAGAAACACGTGGTTTTGTTCGTACATCTGATGCAAGGTTCACACACATTTCTTTATGAGATTACATAGCAAGCTGCGGGAAAGGCTATGCTAGGGCGTGTGGTCGACGCGGTTACGCCTTTTTAGGGCTTCCCTCAGAGCTTGGAACCGTGACCCCAGAGAAAATTAAATTATGCGAAAGCAAGAAACCTTCGGGAACGAGCAATCCAACCCGCATGATTTCCTTTTCCTCTTCCCATTCTGACTTTTGATTCCTTTGCCTTATCGTTGAGTTTGCCTTTTTCATCATCCGAATCTGAACTGCTATAACATAATAGAGCCGGTCGTTTTCTTCTTGGAAACCGAAATACATTCACCATTATGACCATCTCTTTCGCTTCTTTTAGTTTAATCTGAAACACGCTTTATTTTTCATGAAAATATCTTCATTAAATCACATTCATCGTGCTCATCATTGTTTGGCGACTAATTTAGTAATTGTATACTTCGCAAAAGAGGAACTAAAAAAATAAAAAAATCTACACATAAACAAAGTGATCCAAATAGGCAAATGCCTCCTAAGAAATAAGTCGAACAATTAAGATCCAAATTTAGAATGACGACGATGATTTACCAAAAAAGATTTGGCTTAATCGACCATAAAGCAATGTGATCAATATCTAGTCAGATAAAGCGAGCCACGCCAACAATGAACTCAATTTTTCCAAAAATCCAATCATAAGTACGATCAATTTTAGTTAAGACTAAAGACTCGCACAAAGAAAATAACCTTTTATCAACCCTTGTTATCAATTGTTGAAAAAGTTCCAAATGACTAGTAATAAATAGCTTAAGTGAAGGATAGTTTGGTATTTTGTTTTATTATTATATCTTTATACTAGATTTTAAGACCCGTCCGATAGATGAGATAGTTTCATGATAGAAACGATTATTTAATGAAGGATATATATTTCATATATGAATATAAAACATCAAATACAAAATAAATAACAATACTATTACTGATTGCTTAATAGGTAAAAATATGTTACAATGAGTCATAACACTTTATTGTTGAAAGCTAGCCAAGTTATCTTATAATCAACATGAAATCAAACAAATTAAAAACATATAAAATGAAGATGATATGTTAAAAACTTATTGTCATGTTGATTAATTAATACATTCTATAATTAAAATCACATTATAAATATGCATATTAAGTAAGAATGCAAATTGTATGTTGAAATCTTTTAAAAACTACTACACATTGTATATAGTTTTACATAAATAATACTACCTCCGTCCCAATTTATTTGTCCACTTTTGACTTTTGAAGTCTTTCTTTTACAACTTTGACCTCAAATATTCGTTTTTGTATTGTATAATACTTGATGCAAAATATATGAATTGATTGAGTTTTAAATGTGTTTTCATTGGGTATAACTTCCATCAAGTATTATATAAAACAAACAACACAATTTAAGGTTAAAGTTGAGAAAGAAAGACTTTAAAAGTCAAAAGTGGACAAATAAATTGGGACGGAGGGAGTAAATATTTTAAGTATGTAAATACTTAAATATTTATATTGGTATTAACCGTGACAAAAAGACGAAAATAATGAATATAACTTTGCATATTAAAAATACGTATTTAGTGTTTTATAAGTTTATGTCGATTGTTATTATATTTTAAATATAAATAGCATTTAAAGTTTAATGGTTAAAGTACGTGAAATTAAAAATTTGTGAAATATTTTAGGAAGATAAATAACATTTTAAAATTATGTTCACATTAATGTATCTATTATTTTCACGTTTTCCATCTTTACATCCCACATTATCCTTTCTGACTCGTCACATATGACGTGATTAATCCAACTATATTTTCCAAAACCTTCTATTACATGGGTGTAGATTAATTTTTGAGAGCATTGTTAAAGCCTAATACAATATACTTTTTACATCCAACACACAACGATATTGTATATTTTTTTTTTCACTCATTCTCTTTCTGCATCCAAACCGTCAGTTCTAGCACTTGTTAGGATTTTGTGAGTAGGATGGTTATTAGGCACATTAAGTAGGATGATTTATCGTTTTCTTAATTTAATAGGTCATGACACTTGTCACAATTTTAGTAAATCTGACTAAGTTGATGACCTATTAAATTATGACACTTGTCAGGATCTTGTGTGTAAAAAAATTATTAGGCAAATTTATCATTTTTTTTTATTATATAATTTTTTTCCACTCATTTAGTAGGAACATTTTTATTCTAATGAAAAGAAACTTTGATTCACTTTAACTTAATCGAAAACAAAAAACAAAAAAAAAAATGTAAGAACGGCTCAAAAATCGATACATAAAATTTCACTCGCTGATGTGTCAGCTGGTGATTGGTTTTAATAAATGAGAGGAGAGAGAAACTGTCAAAAAAAATGCACAAAATACCCACTGACACGTAATGAGTTGTTTTTTTTTTTTTTTTTTTTTTTTTTTTTTTGAATTTTATGAGTGGGTCTAGTATTGCTAAAAAAAAGGGTTCGCACAGTGGATTAAGGGATCAATTAGTAGGACCCTCGTTTTAACATCACGACAAATTGGATTGGTAACATGAAAACTAGATTTGTGATATGTTGATTGTATAAGAATATGTTAGTTTTTGTTGCCGTTAACATTGCATGCCCGATTTCTTTTTTTATGTTTCAAACATATGCAAATACCAAAATTCATTTTGAAAACAAAAAGATTGCGTGGTTAGCTTCAATCGTGTCAAAATAAATAGCGTCGTTAAGATTATAAATTTTAGTAAAACTTAACTAGAAAACACTTTAAAAGGAAATTAACTACCTCGATTAGAGCTTATCGGACCTTTTTTTTTTTAAGCTTTAGCTCGATCAATCAATTAATATTTTCAACTTAAGCATAGCTCGGCTCAAGTTTTAGTATTAAAATTGTAATAGTATTGTGAAGTTAGTATAAAATGAATCAGTATTTTGAGCTAACTTAACTGGATTGCATTATTAAATTAAGTACGTGTTAATCGAATTGAATTGTGAGCTCAACTCAACTCGATTAGTTGATACGATACTAGGCAATATACGCAATAATGAAAGTGCAAATACCGATTCAATTAGACTAACAAACTTTACGCGCCGAAAATTGAAGGTTTGCACGAATCGGCTCGACTCCATTGCATCATTACCCGGTGCGAAGTACGAGCAAATCGAATCTTGTTTAGCTTAAATTGCATGGCAAGGAGATAGTACACAAAATCGCACATTCAAAGATGAATATTGACCTTATTAATTGGATCAGTCCAATAAAACCAAAATCTACCCACTAGATCCATATATCTAACTTATCATTTATAGTATATGCGCATTCAATACCTATAAAATCACATAACAAATCTTGCCTAAATCTTTTTCAGTTGTCTTTGTCCTAGAACGTGATAAAATCTAATGGTGACATTCTGGTTATTCAAACATTCAAATAATCAAATGTGATGCACAGAAGACGTACTACCTAAGCATATTTCTATCCAGCAAAACCAAAATGTATAAAACATTTGAACCTACTTCTATAACCTTCATATGTTCCCCTTGCACTTGTTATAATCTCCAAAAGACCAACAAATACTTGACTACCAACCCGAAATCTAGGTTACCTAGCCATATTGCAATGTATTTTATTTATATATATCGTCTTAATTCAGTTTTAATGGATACTCCAAATAACTAACAAATGTGAAATACAACACTATTTTGTACATAACTTTTATAGCGACCTTAAAAATCTAATGGAAGAAATCACTTTTTTTTTTTGAACGGCAAATTAATAAAAGCAAGGCGCTAGAATAAACATTACAAAGAAATCAAGTGCGGGTTTTTAAGCCAAACATCTATAGGAAATTTCCTACTACTTCTACTATTGCACCAAAGGAAAGAAGAGGAGACAATATCATCAAAAAGTCTCGATCTAACCGGCTTGATATCTTCAAAAATAAAGCGATTCCGAAATCCCCAAATGAACCACCAAGAGACATAGAAAACTCCTTCCAAAATGCTTTTAATATGAACCGTAAGTCTAATAGAAGATAACCAAGTCTCCCATTCGGAAAACGAAGACCAAAGTTGGTAGTCCAGATCCCACCAACGACACACTCGTTTCAACACCTCCTGAGCTAACGAACAACTGAACAAAAGATGATGTATGTCCTCTGTTTCCAAAGAGCAAATCGGGCATGATAAAGACTCCAAAGAAACGCCTTTATGAGCCAAATTATGTCTAGTAGGCAAACAATCTCGACGAGCACGCCACATGAAAACGTTGATTTTAATAGGAATAAACTTAACCCACCTGGTAGGCACATCATGAGACGGAAGAACCATATTATCAATGGCTAATCGAACCTCTTTCACGCTGAAATCCCCGCTACTAAAAAGAGAAAAATACCATCGATCTGTTGCTGAAGAAAGGATCACAGAATCCAAAACCGACTGTAATTCGACGAGTTGTTGATGTTCTACACCTCCTCTAATAGCTCTCCGGAAAGACGTTTCCACAGAACCCGACATTTTATCAGCAACATTTATATTATGATCTATGTCAAGAGCGAATAACCTCGGGAACCTGACACGAAACGAAATGTCCCCATTCCATATTTCTGACCAGAAACTAGTTCAACGACCATCACCTATATGTTTTGAACAATAAGAAAGGAAATCAAAACCTGTAGAACACATAAAACTAAATGGATTCGTGATCCAATAACAAAATGGCACGGGTCAAGTTAGTCGCGCTCATTGAGTATGTCTACACAAGTTGATATGATTTTAACCGTAACAAATGACACGAGTCAAGTTAGTCGTCGCGCTCATTGTTAAGTCTACAGCCAGTACCCTTTTTGGGTGACCAGATTTTCCCGCCAACTATCACGTTGTTTCATAGTCCAAAACATTGAACATGTTATATCTTTTGAAATTAGACAAAAGAAAATTCTGAAAACAAACTTTCTAGTGTTTTGCTATAACTTTATGCATATAATCCGAATGTACTATATATTGTGTGTAACCAAGAGTCCAAGGTACATGTTACAATTCTATTTTCTTGAAAAGTACTAATACATGATCTCTAAAGTTGTATCCAAGTCAATTGTTGATCATTACTAAATCAAGATACAAATATCTAACACAATACTATAGGTTGCTACAAAACCAATACAATACAAAACCATTTTGATTTTCATACACAGAATACCTTTGGGCCTAGTTTTATAGCATTGCAGAGCTAGTAAAAGCCCAAGTGGAGTTGATGACTAACTTTAACACCTCCACCTAGGAGCGTGAGTACAAACACTTTGCTGCAAGTATTGGTATTTATCTTATAAATTCTACCCAACTACACACCATAAAATCACACAGTCATCCACATAAATGTATTTATAGCTTTCCCTCCTTTCTTCACTTTGCCCCTTCACTTCACTTCACTTCACTTCACTCAAATTTTCTCTGTACACAAAAAGACTCAGAAGAAAGAGCCTTGAGAAAGTGAACCAAATCCTTTCCTTAACTTTCACGCCTCCATATTCACATTTTAACCCTCTTTTTTCTCTCTCTACATTTAATTACCGTCAGTAATAACCCTACTCAAACACCCTTTTAAACTCTCACTCCTTACCA
>LBNU01028390.1:0-12864 GCA_014162995.1 Artemisia annua
AGAGGAAGTAATTTTCCACCTCAATCATACTGACAAAAAGTAATGTCAAAGATTTTTAATCCCATGCAGAGCTCTAAATATGGGTACGTACTATTAAATCAAACCAAATAAACACATGCAGCGTGCATGCGTAGTAATAGACAATAATTAATATTTTAGCGGCTTAATATATATAATTACCCATAATTTTAGGAAATCGTGGGCCCACGCTTCATAGTTTAACAATTACTAAATTTCCTAATAAAAACCTACAATCCATGGTATTACATATTCTCAACAAATGTTCATATTCGGTGCCATAAAATGGAAGAAAATAGAAGTAGACAAGAATCCAAAATCGGAAGCGACGTGAATGCTTCTATACAAGTCACTCGAGGCCGAGGAGATACCAAAATGATCGTCTCGACTATTAGCCCCCGACTAGAGTGGGTGGGTTCCATGTCCACAAAATTGCCCACCACATGAGTAGGATGCTTCACGGGATCAGCACCACACACTGAGTTCAATTTGAAACCTAAGAAGTCGTCACAACCATCGACGACCGAGATATAGTGAATCGTCGAAGGTTATCGCTAGAGCAAACGTGGTATTAGTGGTACCACGTTTGGGCTTCAAAAGAGGTGGGTTATCACAAGGTTTAGGGAGTATTTTTCAACACGCTGGTAACGGTCAAGGAGTTGAGAGTTAGACCAGTCGGGTGGCCACTCAATTGGACAGGGAAGGAGAATCGTTCCACTGTGTGGAGGAGCCAACCACGAGATCTTTTCCGCCGCTCGTTGCCCGGGCTAATGCTTGCCATTTGATGGTGGTGGCATATTGGGGCAAACATATTGTGTTAAATTATGTCAAGAGCACAATGCTGTTGTTGTAAAATGATAAAATTTGGGTTCATGGAACTGCAATTATATTAATATGATTTGTTTGCTTTATTTCGTGGGGTTATTGCATGTGTAAAATTTGGTGTTTAGAACAAATAAATACGGGGTAATCAGTTAACATTTCTTATTTAGTATAAGCGCACAACTACATATTTTGTTTGACACTAATCTAGCTTTGGCAAGATTAGCATAAGTACTTTCCTTAAAAGCGCCCGAAGCAACTTCATGTTAAACCTATTTAATATAGCTTATTATAAGTATTAAGAATAACAACTGATTTACGTATAGTAAAGTGTATAAACTGATATGGCTGTTACCAAAAACTGTAAGAATTTTATTTTTTAACGATGGTTTCTGATTAATTTACCGGGTTTGAAGGTTGAACCCACCATGCACACAGAATCAAACTATGTAAAGCCTTTCATTTTTAAGAGGTTGGCATGACCACCTCAGCGTTGTAATTTGTATCTAACGTTAATTGAATTTGAAATCTCACACATAATGTAATAATTACAATTTTTTGTTGCCGCTAGGCTACCCCTAATTGGTTACCTATGAGTTAATAGAGACTAGCATATGTTGTACATGGATTTTTATAACTACTAGTCACTTCAAGATTAGCTACTAAATTAGGGTTAGGGTGTGATGAGAATCTTATGATATTTTCTAAAATCATGTACGGTTATTTTGCGTATAAAATATTTTGACTTTATTGATGCTTGTATATCACGAAATCCTTATCAGGATAATTGAAGAAGAACTATTAGTTTCTAGGCACAAGAAAACTAATTAAAAACAAAGAGTAATTGTATGAATTTCCGTATGCTTGAATAAGACCAAAATGTCTGTTATATTACAGATATATTGGACAGTTGCAGGTGGTTAAAATATGTTAAATCCAAAAGACACCACTCTTCACCAACAAACATGTTGGTTGTGTTTTTGGCCGGAAATTAAAACATGTTTTGTCATTAATACCGATTCATAAAAATCGATTATTATCACAAGAGGCGTTGCTCCTTGACGCCGCAAAGGGGTGCAACCCCCTTAACCGCTGCATTTTTGTTGTGGTGGCTGTGAACATATTAGCTCAATCGAGTGTATACTGCACACTTCTCTAACTCGCATCCGAGTATGATACGAAAATCCATTAGTTTCTAGTAATTCACAATTACTTAAAATAGTCGATAATACAAAAATTACCAACAGTCACCTTATTGCATATAAATTAGTAGAGTTCCTTTTTAGCAACTTGTTTGGATATAAAATGATAAATAACTAATTGAACTCCTATGAGATATGAAAACTCAAGTACCGAGATAGTTTCAAGACATTCGAGCATTTGCGGTTTGAGAGTAATAGTATGTTATGCAACTCTATGGTAAAGGACTTGTGACTATCACTTTAAAATGTGTGAGATTACAAGTTTAAATCCTGCTAGGTGCAAACAACTTTAAGTGGTCACGCCAACTTCGTGAAAAGGGAGGGCTTTACCTGGTTTGAGTCTGTGTGGCGGTGGGTTCAAACCCCGTGGATTAGTCGGCCAAAAAAACAAAAATCACGGTTAAAAAAAAAAAAAAAAAAAAAAAAAAGCTCTATGGTAATTTTTTTATTACAAAATCTACTGTAAACGAGAATTCTTTATTACAAAATCGACTGTAAACGAAAATTCTTTAGTGAGGAAAAGTTTGATTACTAAAAACAAGTGTGATAGATATAGTAGTGAATTGCATCGTGATCAACGATCTTATGTGCCATTTATCGTTATATGCGATGTCAAATTTTTGTCCATTTTATGATTAAGGTGACCATCGAGTCGTGTTTGGGTCGGGTTGGCAAGTTAGTATAATCTTACTCAAACATAACTCGTTTATTAATTATGTCAAGAAACTCAACCCTAACTTGGACCTCTGTAACACGTGTAACCCGTTTGTGATATGTTTAACTTATTTAAGTACAATATATCAAGCGGTTATGAGTTGATGGTTTGTCAATTCAAATAGTTTAAATCCCAATACTATAAAATGATTTTAAAATTAATAAATAGCATACAATAACTATACAACAATTTCAATTATATCCGAGTTATGATAATAATTTATTGTATCCTAAGTACATAACAAAAAATATGCAATCTAAATGCAACATAAAATTGAAGTTATATATTTTATATACTTAAAGTCTTAAACAGATTCACGGGTTGACATGTTTAATACTTTCTCAACTCAAACATGACTCACTTATTAAACAGATTACAATGGCCGACCTGTTTTTGACCCACTTTATCTTCAACTCAAACATGTTTAACTTCATATCGAGTTCATGATGTTTATCGTATTCACAAGCATAAATAATAATGATTCGACTATAATACTAATATTCTAAAAGCTTCTTTGAGTAGTAATAATATAAGTTTTGACTTAAGTTATTTACGAGGCTTATATGTTTTAGTTATGGTTCTCAATATTTTCTATCTGGCATGCGCAAATATTGTATAACTTATACCAGCTCATTTAGTTTTGAATTTATATCTTCCAAACCCGTAATTATCGTAGTCGAGACCATTAGTGACATGATTTGTGTCACATTTGACATAGCTTTAGTCGGAGAACTAGTAGAGTAGTAGTTGATGGTAAATATTGCGTTTTGGCCATGATACTGATTTAATCCCGTTATAACGCACCGGTAAATAAACTTGTTAGAATCATTTATCACATAATATCTGAAGATTGATTAATGGGTAAAAGTTAAAGATGTTCTATGTACTTACAATTTTAATTTATTTTGAATAATGAACCTATAAAAACTCGTTATACATTACATACCGGCCCCCTTATAATTCATTGTGCATAACATATATTTTTTTTTCTATGATTCATTATGCATATGTAAAAAGTTATGCATAATGAATTATAAAACAACTATATTATGCATAATGAGTGTTTTATAAGTTCGTTATCGAAAGTTGAATAAAATTTATAAGTGCATGGAGCATGTTAAGCTTTTACCCGTAATAAACCAATGCAAAGTTTCTTGTTTCCAGAATATGGGCCTTTGGACTCAGTTTTATGAACGGGCTTCTTGCATGGTAATGTTTCAAAGTCCTTCGAAGCTCTAAAGCACACATATATATATATATATATATATATATATATATATATATATATATATATATATATATATATATATATATATATATATATATATATATATATATATATATATATATATATATATATATATATTTTTATCTTATTTTATTTATTTATTTATTCTATATTTTAGAGAATTAATATTCTTGGTCTGGTTAGATCCAACCTAGAATTGAATAGTGATATATTTCTTTTTGGTTTAGAACTTGAGAAGACATTTTTGTCGACTTAACATTTCAATATAGAGCAAACCATGTTTGGTTCACTTTGGGATTAGTTTGTTTCAAAGTTCATTGTTTTTGGGTTTTTACTAGTGACAACCAGATGAACATATTTTTACGAAATTCCGTAAGAACTTAATAATTAGCTAACAAGATAAGAAAGTTATAACTCATAATTTCTTGTCTGTATAGTATGTCCAAAGATCTTCATTTGCTTTCTTGTGCAACATATTACAATAAGTCAAATAGTCAATAACATCACACCTATATATGATTTAAAAAGGGTAAATTGCAAATTATGTCCTAATTATTCCCAAAAATGCAAGGATTACACTCGAATTTTTAGCAAAACAACCACTAATGTTTTCGTTTTTTGCAAAACAGCCACGGAAAGGCACTGTTTGCTAATGGGTGTCTGTTTCTAGTTAGTTGCCCCCACCCCTAAGGGTATTCTCGTCATTTCACTCGTCTTCTTCCCCACTCAAGAACATCAAGCCTACAAAACCCAAAAACTATCATCCCCTTCACTGAATCACCATCAACTTCACCACCACATCATTTCCAAAATTTTCACCGAGTCTTCATCCCCCTTACTAGTTCACACACTAATATTACCTTCCACAACTTGAATATCAAGCTGAAACTGAATAATGGCAACAAATCAATCCAAAACATTTCAAAATCACCATCTTTATTATCAACCATGTAATAGTAACAGTAGCAAGATTTGCTTATTATGTGGTAGAAGACAATTTTTAGAGGGTGCTTGGTAGGGGTTTAAGGGGGTGGGGAATGGGCAAGGTATTCAATTAGGGCCTACCTCACTCATTATTTTGTGCTTGGTTAGTGAGTGCAAAAGGATTGATTACCCCGTAATGGGTAATCAACCGTTATAGAGTAAATTGGGGGGGGGGGGGAAAGGGATTGATTACCCACCTCACTCATTCCTTTGCATTCCCTTTCACTTTCCCCACTTTGAACCAAGCGGGCTCTTAGCCAAATTATCCACAACTCTAATCTAAATTAACAAATCCAATGCCTCAAATTCACTACTTGATGATCCCATGGCACCCAATTTTCAAGTTCATTTTAGTATATGATCCCATGCCTAAAACTAAACTGATAAACGGAAGAAGAAGAAGAGCCGACAATTTTGAACGCGGCGGTGGAGATCTTTCTGACCGGTGATGGTTCATATCCGTTTTCTAGTGGTAGTTCTGACTGGTGGAGATTTTAAACCGACGTTCCTTTTTGGTTGCGGTTCATAGCTAGTGGAGACATTTCCGTTTTGGTTCCTGATTGGTTAAATTGGTATCTTTTTAAGATAGCTTGATTCTTGGGATGATAAATTTAGTTTAAAATGACAAGAGAGGCGAACAAGATTTTTGGTGTATTACAACACCAAACTTGAACGCATTATTAGATATCAAGATAATGAATTCTTGGGATAGTTTAATTCTTGCTCACCTCCTTAAACTCAACCCTTAACTTATTTGAATCGTAAGCTTCTACTTTATTGTTAATTGGTTTATTTCATTTCTAGTACAAGATTGTTAGTCAACTTTTGTAAGTGGTATTCTCAAACCTCACGGTTACAATTACTTTATCCATTTTTTTGTTTGTTAAGAATATGACTCTGAGAATGTAAATCAATTGATCGTATAGTTTGTGACAATTGTTCCGATTAGAGGATGTATTCCAGATTTACAATATTCAGACCAACTAAAAATGGCACCAATATATGCTTCTTAAGCAAGGTTCTTCTAGCCAAAATTTTGAAAAGAATTAATAAAACTAGAGAGTTTGCAAAACAAATTCCTAAATGGAGAATCGAGTATTTATGTACTTTCAAATAAGTATAAGTGATCGGCTCAAAACCAACAGGTATTGTCACACAAGCTAGCCACTTGTGAATGGATAACCGTAACAAATAAACCCTGAAAGTCTAGAGCACAATGCAATGAAATCCTGAGGAGTATAGTGTATCCCCGGGTCGTTTAATCCCAACGAGGTTGAAATTGTATTTGGAAAACGTTTTTGGGAAGAGTGATTTGGGAACAGTAACCAGATTGTGATTGATTATTTGGATTTTTACACTACTGATTGCTTGGAATTGAAAATGAGAATTCACAATTACAGATATGACAAATATAACACAAAATGCAAATAAGCAAAGTACAGGGACTAAAAATGACAAGTTCCAAACTTTGGGGTGAAAAATGAAAATTTTGAAACTTTTAATATTAAAGAAAATTAAAATCTAAAAAGAAAATATTTTAATAATATTATACTAATTTAATATTAACTATTTAATTTAAACTAATTAATTAACTTAAAAACTATTTATATTAATCCTAAAAATATTTTAATTACAAATTTAACTTAAGAAATTACAAAATTATTTTCTAAAAACCTAAAATGACTTAAAATACTTATAAAAATTAAAAAGAAATATTTTTGTCTTTTTTTGGATTTTTTATAAATTAAAAACCTAATTAGTAATTAAAACCTAATTAAACTATTTAAAATAGAAAAATGAGAAAATGAAAAAGGAAACTTATAAACTTAATTTTTACAGATTCTACTTAATGTGAAAAAGCTAGAAAAATTATAAAAATGAAAATTATATTAATTATAAACAACTATTCTAATTTCTTTTTGGTTTTTCTAATTAAACTGTTTTAAATAAACTTAAATCTAATAATTACTAGATGAACAGTAGAAATTCTAGGAAAATTACTAAAAACTCTAAATATTATTTAGAACCTAGAAAAAATATAAAAACTACCTACTGTTAACAAATTTATACAAAATTAATTACCTAAACAGTTTTACTTAATTACTAATTTAACTAATATTAAATCTAATAAATGCTAAACAGAAAAATAAATTTCTAAGAAAATTACTAAAAATACCTAAGGTGACAAACTAATTTTAAAAATTATAAAAACAGGTTATTATTAAACTAAATTTAAAAAGAGAAAATGAAAATTAAGAAAAATAAAAAATATTAAATAGAAGCTATCACTTTTCTTAAAAAGTGATGATTTTTGGAATTTTCTGTTTGGAACTTGTTTAGGCAATGAAAATGGACAACTTTTGTGAAAAGACTTTTTACAAAGCTTAAAAATAAGCTCTGTGCAAGCTTATGAGCTTGACAGTTGACTTTGGTTGACTGTTTGAGCAAATAAGCTCAAATGGGCTTGGGTGGGGTCCACAGGCACAAAAATAAGTTCAAATAAGTTGTTTGAACAAGAATAAGCTAAAAACAAACAATGGTAAACACTGAATAAGCTGAAAAGACCAAATAAGCAAACTGAAAAGCTAAAACACCATTGTTCTGCACACAGAAATGGACAAAATGCAAGGGTATGTGGGGTCTACAGGGATAATCTAAAGGTGAAAACAAAAGTTGAATTGGAAAGCTAGCTGGGAGGGCTTCCAAAAGAACCAACAAACAGAGCTTATGGCTAAGAAATAAGCCACTGGGTGGCTTGTGAACTTGGGTGAGCAAGAGTCAGTGTGTACTGACTCTCTGCACAGGGGAGTGAAAACTCAACTGACCAAGTTCAAGGCTTGATTTGGGTGAGCAATTGAAATCCAAATTGTGATTTTCTTTTTGATTTAAGTTTACAAGCAACCAATTAACACAGAAAAGCAAAAATTACCTATTTCCAAACTAGATTAAACATTGTGCAGACCTTTAAAGATCTGTCCAATTTGACAGATGAAAACTTTTTGACTTTTTACTTTTTTATGAATGTTGACTAATATGAACTTCTAAGGGTTCTAGGGTACTGAGATTGTTATATTTAGGTAAAATGAAGCTAATCTATACAACCTTACCCAGTTTTGTGCACAAAATGATGATTTGCCCTTCTAAATTCTTAACAGTGAAATAGTTTGGAGATTAAAAAGGAGAATTTGACTTTTTATTGAAAACCACTGAGATTTTATTGTTGCAAGACTCTAATAAGACCTGTTGTGAGCTAAATGAAACAACTGCATCAACTAGAACAGACAAGAACACAGATAGCATGCAATCCCAAACACTCCTATAAACTTATGAAATTGAGATTCTCAATTGATATCACTGATTTAGGCCAAAAAAACAGATTAACAAGAGTTAATATACTATATTAAACTTATCTAAACACAAAGATGCAAAGATTTACTGCAAGAACTTTAAAATGACAATAGCTTGTTTTTTAACAGTCAAATGTGAGATTTGAGCAACAATGAAATTCAAACAACAATCCTATGTATTTAAGTTCTACTGTTACTAACAAACAACAAATAATCAAAAACAAACAAGAAAGAGTAAGATATGATCAATTCAACAGAAAAAAGTGAAAATGGAGAATTTGGCTTACAAAATGCATTCCAGCTTAAATCACAGAACCAAGAACCATGAACCAAACCTATAGAACCTCCACAGGTTCACTAACCCACAGCCATCCAATATTCACTGTGCTCCAGCTTCTTCTTCTTCTTTCTCTCTTTTTTTTATTTTTCACTGAATTTTTTTATTTTTTTGTGATTTTTCTGTTTTTGATACTAGATTACTTTTCAAAGTTTCTAAAAGCTTTTAAGAGCTTTCTGGGAGCTTAAGTGTCCTAATTCAGTCCATAATAACAACACTAATAGTGATTTGAACAAGATGAGAATTTTATAGAAATTTAAATATGCATAAACTGAAAACAGAAAGAAAGCTTGGAATTTATTTAACTAAAACTTCAAATTACATTAACAAAAGAGATTACAAAGATTACTTGACCAAATTTTACACTAAAAACAGAGATTACAAGAAAACGATTTTAAATTTCACTAATTACACTAACTGCCATCTTCCTCCTTCTCTCTTCCTTTTATAGCTGCAAAATGGAGTTCCTTGGGGTCCACTGGTCAAATCCCACTTGAATTCTTGATCGTTGGATTAGTTTTGAGCAATCTTGACCGTAGGTTGACTTTTGGCGCCAAATTGGTTTTATAACCAATTTCTGTGTTTTATAATGCAAGAGGGGGGGTGGTGGCATTAAATGTGGAGGTGATGGTTAGGTGAAGTGGTGGGATGTGATGGTGCTAGTGGGGGGTGGCAAAGGCTTGGCAGTTTGTGGGGAAGAAGAAGGAGGGAAAGGCACAGGGGAGGTGGTTTGACTTTTGGTCAAACATAGGGGACGGGGGTGAGTTTTTTGGGTTTTTATAAATATAAAGGGATAATGGGCTTGGGATGTGGGTTTGGGCCAAGGCAAAGAAAAGGGCCACAGGTTAAGGGGTGGATTTGGGTTGTGTTTATTTTTGGGTTGTAAGGGGTTTTGGGTTTTTGGATTATAAGGGATCCGTTTGGTTTAGTTGTAAATAAATCACAAGGACCAATTATGTAATATTCTGAAAGTTGAGGGTTGGATTTTTGTGATTTTTCCAAAGTATTCACAAGGGTAAAACTTGCCATAAGATGAATAGTGCAAGGACCAAAATTGATTTTTTTCCATTTTTTAAACTCCAGGGACCTGTTTTGCCAATTTGTGAAACTTTAGGGACCAAACATGTAATTTTCCAAAATTTTACCATAAGGACCATTTTTGTCAATGGTGAATAGTACAAGGCTTATTTTTGAATAATTTCACTTTTTAAATTCACCAAGGACTATTTTTGACATTTTTCAAACTTGGGGGACCAAAGTTGTAAATTTGTGATTTTTGATATTCAAATGATATGTTTTGACAACTTATGAATCCCCAAGGACCTTTTATGATATTTTGCATATTTTGCATCTTTTGAAATGTTCAGGGACTAGTTTTGACAATTTGTGAAAGTTGAGGGACTGAAACTGCCAATTATGCAAACTTTGTTCATTTTTCATTTGTTTTCAAACATTTTGCATCTAAGACTTATAAAACACACTTTTGGAATATTTCCATTATTTTGATGCATTATTTGGTGTTTTTGGATGTATTTGGCAGTTCAGATGATAGAAAAATGATGAGTATTTACATACTCATCAATAAGAAGCGGTTTTACCCAAATAATGATCAAGGAACAGTGAAAAGATGATGATATTCACTGGTCCTAGTACATATTACAGTCTCTAACCAGTCTCAACCTTCAAAGATGAGAGCCAATATTAGCAAGTGTCACAGTCTCAACTTTCAAGTTTATTTGGAGATAGATTAATGATCGAGAGCTTGTTATTATTTTAAATTATGTTTTTGGATGTCAAAATTCATAAAAATGCGGGTTTGTGTTTGATTTTCTTGGTGTTTGAATAAAAATAATTTCAAATTTAAAAGAAAATCAAGCTAGGGTAGAAGACGAGGCTATATTGGTTATTTCATATGTATTGAGCTTGACCAATAAGAAAACAAACGCCCGTTAGCAAACAATGTCTTTCCGTCGCTGTTTTGCAAAAAACGAAATCATTAGTGGCTGCAACAAAATTCGTCTCAGTTTATTCCTTGCATTTTCGGGAAACATTAGGGACAAAATTTGCAATTTACTCATTTAAAAAAAATGTGCTTTACTTCTAAATGTGAATTTATATTTAGTGGTGGCAACACACAATTATGGATAGTTAGTCTTGATAAAAAAAAAAGTTTAATAGACAAAAACATTAATGTAATTTCAGTTATTTACTTATATTTCATCTGATTCATAGTAGGGGTGTAATCGAGTCAAGCCGAGCTCGAGCTTCACAGGGCTTGAGCTTGGCTTGAAATGTATAAAGTGGGCTTGAGCTTGGCTTGATAACTTGAGAAGCTTTAATCAACCAGGCTTGAGCTCGGCTTGTGTAAGGCTCGATTAGGCTTGAGCTCGGCTCGAAAAGCTTGAATTTACATATAAACATTAAATTTGATAGCCAAGCTCTTCATAAATTCAAAAAAATTATGCGATGAACTCGAGAGGAAAGATTTTATACAAAACATTTAGAAGAATTAAGGTTTAAATGGTCCTCCTACAAGTATTTAATTATTATACTAATATTCACGTTAGTTTTAAGTTGTTTATATAAATATGTATTCAAAAAATATATATGTTCTTGAAAGCTTGAAAAGCTCGAGCTCGAGCTATTAAAAGCTTGAGCTCGGCTCGTTATGTGTTTCGAGCTTGTTTATTAGGCTTGAGCTCGGGCTTGAGCTCGATAAAAGCTCGACTCGATCGAGTCAAGCTCAAGCTCGAGCTCGAGTTGCTTGATAAAAGCTTAGATTGATTGCACCTCTAATTCATAGTACTATTTTTGTGGCTTTTTAGCTTGCTTTATTATAGAAAATATTCGTTAACTCATTGTACTAGTCTCTTCGTCCTGAAAAGAGTGTCCACAAACCCTTTGTCCTGATAAGTTAATAAATTATAATATGTATAATTAATGCAAGTTTTAATTGATAAAAAGTCACACCATCACTTTTATTATAAAAATAAAAGGGATAATTATGTAAATGCACCGGTTGCCCTACGGCCGGAGATTTTTGGACCTCTTTTTGCTGTCTTCCAGCTTTAGACCAGAAAAATGGGCAACTTTGAACTACCCATGTGTCGCCATGTGTCCGACAATATTTTACCAAGGTAGACCACTTGCCGAATTGCTATACCGATGTTGCTCAGTTGCCATAAAATGATGGCCCGGTTGCCCTATTCTTGGTCTAACTCCGAAGGAAAGCAAAAAGAGGTCCAAAAATACTCGACCACAGGGCAAACAGGGCATTTAGATAATTATCCCAAAATAAAAATGAGCAATTAATGCAAGTTTTGATTAAAATGTTAACATAGAAAAAATAGTAATAATTATTAACCATATATAAAAGATGGATATTTTTTTGAGACAAATATAAATAGTAAGATAGACACTCTTTGTAAGACGGATGAAGTATTAAAATTGATAAATACTCTTATCTAGAGGTTAAGTAAGAAGATGTAGTCAAAATGTATCTATATGACTAGCTATAAGAGCATTGGGTACCCTGGCACTTGAGGCACGCTAATCCATCTTGGCACACCCACTGGCGCCACCACCAATCCATCGACAGCATAACAGAAGCCTATTGCGTGAGTGGTTAAGCAAAAGAAGTGGCTTGTGTGAGTTTGTGTTTTTTTTTTCGACTTATAAATGGGTTGCGTGTGTGTGTTTGTGAGTGTGTACTCTGCGTGTAGTTGAAATGAAAAAGAAGATGATTGAACTTATTTATTTATTTATTATTATTTTTTGGAATGACCAGGAAGTGTTCAATTTTTTTGGATTGAACATAATATATGTTTATTGTTTTTAAGTGTGTAATTCTTTTTTGTTAATTTAACTAGTTATAATACCTGTGCACGCACATGGTTTTTAAAATCTCGTTTTGATTATGTATTATTATCAATTAAGAAATGAATCACTTAATATATTTCAATTGGTTTTGATTATGTATTATTATCAATTAAGAAATGAATCATATGTATATATGTTATAATCTACATATCATTTTAGGAGAATGATTTTGGATTAAAAATTATATTTTATTATTCAAGCAAAATCACATGATAATACTTGACTTGCATGAGATGTTAGTGATATGCTTTTAGTTTTGCAAACTCATGCTATCAATTTACGATGTGTTTTGTAAGTGTGGTATTTCTTTT
>LBNU01028390.1:13037-32306 GCA_014162995.1 Artemisia annua
TTATATAAAATGTGCGAGTTTAGTAGCATATAATGAGTGTTAATGAAATTAAAATATAAACTAATACTAATACTCATGTAATTTTAAATAAATATAATATTATAAAGTATATGGGGTATAAAGTGTAAGGGGTTATTTGTGTTTTTTCTAAAGTTATTAAAAAACATGGAAACTTGTAATTTTACACTTAACTCTATATAATTTATTTAAAATTCAACCACTAAAGTTTTATTAATTACTTCCTCTTTCTTTAAGTTTTTGTTTTCATAAATTTGACACCTATATTTTTATGCATTTTTTTTCTTAACCAAATTTCTCCACCAAATTTTTTAATTTTGACCAAATTGGATTCAATTTTGACTTTCTATTGACCAATCACGTCGCTCGATTTTGCTTACGTGGCAAAATCAAGCTCTCCTATTGGTCCAATTTTTTTTACATTGAGAAGGGATTTGCAAAAAAACTCCGAAATGATGTAATTCTTTTATTATATAAAAGATTTTGCAACTGATTTTTTTTATAAAGGTTATTTGTATTTTTATCTAATGAATAAAAAATTAGTTTATTTATTTTTTTAAAAAAAAAGGAAAAAAAATGATGGGCAAAACCAATGTTTTGAAACCCGGGTTCGAAATCGACCCGGTCGAGTCACCGGGCACCGGGTCAACCGGTTCGACCGGTTCGACCACCGGGTCAACCCGGTTTTCAATTTTTTATTTTTTATATTTTTTTGGCCGGGTCAACCGGTTCGACCGCCGTGTTTTGAGTGACCCGGGTTTTAAAACACTGGGCAAAACCCTTTAGGCACGTGATTTATGAAAGTGACGTGTTACACAATATGACACGTGAATTTGGATATTTTAAAATAGTAAACTATTTATATTAGCTAGTTCAGTAGCTCAAATGCATAACGAAAAGTAAGATGATTTTGTTAACAAATTTTGATAGTACAATTATTTTATTTGCAAGTTTTGATAATGCATCGACTAAAAAACCTAGAAAAATGATAGAGTTACATGATTGGAAAAAAAAACTGTTTTAATTAATTTATGACATAGTGCACAAGTTAAATACACAAAAGTAAGGAGTTGAGATCAATGAAGAACTCATACATGTCATAGAACCTATCAACCAATCATAGCCACACATTTATATTTTTCATCTTTTTTTTCAAAACAACATATCTTGCAAACGGTAAATCTTCAAGCTACAAAAAAATACCATCGCGACGAGAATTAAATGATCTTTCTATAAATATGCATTGTTATATACTTTCGACAATTTTTTTTTTTAAATTTCCGCCCAGAAAGAATCATATATGATTCGTAAAAATCATAAATCATATATGATTCGATCCTTACGAATCATATATGATTTCTAAGAATCATAAATGATTTTTCTGGGCGAAAAAAATAAAGTTCATCGAAAAAAAAAGTTCGTCGAAAGTATATAACAATGCATGTCTATAGAAAGATAATTTAATTATCGTCGCGATGATATTTTTTTTGTAGCTTGACGATTTACGGTTTGTGAAATATTTAAGTTTTAAAAAAAGGGTGGAAGTTTATTTTTTTATTTTGGTAAGAAAAATGAGTGGCTAAGATTGCTTGATGGGTTCTATGGTAAAAGTTGGATCTATAAAGAACTTTTGGCCAAAAGTAATATAGGATTCACGAAAAAGAACATATGAATCCACGAGTTGAGATCCATATAGATCTCATATTTGTCATAGATATAAAGAAACAATCTTAGCCATTCATTTTTCATCTAAATTAATAAAAACTCATTTTTCACCTTTTTTTCAAAACAACATATCTTGCAAACGATAAATCTTTAAGCTACAAAAAATACACCATCGCGACGAGAATTAAATTATCTATCCATAGATATGCACTTCTCTATACTTTCGTCGAATTTTTTTTTTCAAAATTTTCGTTCAAAAAAATCACACGTGATTTGTAAAAATCAAATCACATGTGATTTTTAGAAATCACATGTGATTTTTACGAATCACGTGTGATTTTTCTGAGCGGAAATGTTGAAAAAAAAATTTCGTCGAAAGTATATATAAGTGCATATCTATAGAAAGATAATTTAATTCTCGTCGCGATGGTATGATTTTTTTCGCGTAACGATAAACGGTACGCGAGATATTTAACTTTTTAAAAAAATGTGAAAGTTTATTTTTTTGTTTTGATCAAAAAATGAATGGTTAAGATTGGTTCATTAGATCTATGACAAATATGAGATCTATATTGAACTTTTGCCATGAATCCACATAAAAATATATTTTTATGTTTTTTTGTGAATCATTAAGTACTTTTATGTACTTTTTGATATCCTTAACTTATGCTCTTAAGGTACAAGTTAGAAAAATCTTTAATAAAAAACACAAAATACCATAACTTTTATATATATTAAATTATGAAGCACATTATCAAAACCTGGTAGATGTCGGATCTTATCATGATAAAATTTTAGGTAAATGATTATGAAGCACATTATAAAAACCTTTGCCCCATACTATGGCATAAACAATAGTTATCGTGTACCACGGGAAGATGTCGAATCTTACCACGATTAAGCTTAAAACAATCTACAATTTTTTAATAGAACTAAAAGTAAAAGATTGTGTAATATTTCTTAGCTAAAAGGTATCAACTCATTCTTCCATTATTTAGACCACTTTTTCATATCTACTTTTAAGAATTTTAAAATGACATTTGATAAATTGACATCACTGAATTAACTATTATTTTCTTATATAAAGCCCCCCAGATATTCTAATATTGTCCAATTTTATTCAACTATTATTATTTTTTATTTATTTAATTTTTAATTATTATTTTATTTTATAATGGTAGCTCAAGCGGGTTTTAAGGAATTCTAAGATGACACTTGACACATTAGACAAATCTATATACTACTATATTTTTATACTATCAACATTTGCACCACAAATGAAACTCTTAACCACAAAGGGAGTTAGAATTTTCGAGAGAGAGATGCACAATTGACATTTGAATTAACTAAAGTTGCATTATAAAAAAAAAAAAAATATACCTAAAGTAGCAATATATATATATATATATATATATAGAGAGAGAGAGAGAGAGAGAGAGAGTTAGGATCAAATAAGAAGATTACTTAAAATAAGAAGGAATAAGAAGTACTATAACCGCAAATTCGAGATGCCCCGACCTAAATTAGATGCATCTCTATAATCTTAGATGCATTATAATGTACCCTAGTGTATTTTCTAGCTTTTAATCAGATGCATATACGTATATTAGATGCATTTAATAATTTCTCTTGTTTTTTGTTCCTCTACACGTGCCAAAATGATGAAAATCAATTTGCACCATCTATACATCAAATTAACTTTCGAAACTCAAGATGTTGCATCTATATGAATAGAAATGCATCTAACGCAAGTCGTTGCATCTCAAATCCGTGGTTTTGGTCACTTCTTACCACTTCTTATTTTAATTTACTTCTTACTGGATCCCTACTCTCTATATATATATATATATATATATATATATATATATATATATATATATATATATATATATATATATATATATATATATATATATATATATATATAGTGTAACTTTCAAACGAGAACCATTTTATCCGCAAGAACTGCGAAAACCACTTTTGTCCAATCAGAATTTAGTTAATTTATTTCCTTTTATTTTTTTTAATTAATATCGTGGGGGCATTTTTGTAATTTGCAATATTCCTCATTAATCCTGATCTTTTTCATTAATCATTATCTTTTTTCAAATTCTTATTTCCCTACAATCATGGACTTGATTTTATACGGTTTATTTTTTTTCCAGATCTTCACTTTCTCTTGTGTTAAATAAACCCTAAATCAATTTAAACATAATATCAAACACACAATTTTTTATATATTACGCAAGATTAATCATGGAAAACATATTTCAAGAACAAGATGAAGAAAATCACGAATTGAAGACCAGAATAATCGATTACTTATGTTATCTGAACAAGCATTTAATTATGAGTATATGGTACATGATCGAGACGTGAACATTGGTATTATTTAGATTTTCTTGTGTTTGATCGTTTTCCGTGGGTTTGGGGTTTGTTCAGTTTTGTTTCCATGTTATTATTGTATGTGCATGCATGTTATTTAGTGTGTCTAAGTCGGTTTTTATCAGATTTTTTAATGTTTTAATGTTTGATCATTTGTTGCTTGATTGTTTAAACCTGTTGTGTTGTTTTAGGGTTTGATCATTTTGGTGAATTATTGTTTATATGGAACATGATCAAGACGTGAACATTGGTATTATTTAGATTTACTGTTATTCACAAATTTGTATATTACGAGAACCATTCCTTTATGGACCAATATTCTTACGCATTTATTATTGTATGTTCATGATTTTAGTTATTGTGTATAAGTTCTGAGTATATGGAACATGATCGTTTTGTTCCCATGTTATTATTGTATATGGAACATGATTGTTTTTTCTGAGCATATGGAACATGATTGTTTTTTTCGTGGTTTTAGGGTTTGTTCAGTTTTGTTCCCATGTTATTATTGTATGTGCATGCATGTTATTTAGTGTGTCTAAGTTGAGGTTTTATCATATTTTTTCATGTTATAGAAAATAAAACCGAGTCTATGTAAATCTAGAAGCATATGTGCTTTGATAATTCGACAAAGGTTATCTGGAAACAATACAAAAATAGGTTGAAACATCAATAGATGATGATGATGATTGATGACTTATATAAAGGTAAAGGTAAAGAGCTTTTAGAATATAATGTAGGCCAATAGTGATAACATAGCAACAACAATTCAAAGGCGTGTTTCCATAAACAAATTTATACAGCATGGTAATTGAAAATTTATAGGGTTTGATCATTTGTTGTGTTCTTGTTTAAACCTGTTGTGTTGTTGTTTTATTTTATGTTGTTGCATGTTAATTTGCAACTTTTGACGAAGCATATAACACCTACAAGGTGTACGCTACCAAGGCTAGGTTCTATGTACGTAAAGGTGTAACAAAAAAGGGGAAGCACTTGGTATGTCATAAATATGGTAAACATAGGAAGTGTGTTGAAACGAATACACTTATTGATGGTCAAAGTTTGTGGAGAATCATAATCACAAACTCATTGACCCTGCTAATATGGATCTTTCTCGAGCTAGACTACAGTTGGAATTTGGTGATCATGTTTTCATTCATCGTGCGTCATTATCTAATATTGGTCCACAGAAAGCACACAAGCTAAGAGTTGCTCTATTAGGTGGTTTTGATAAAGTACATGGCATGCCTGTTGATTGGAACAATTTTCACCGTGGTATGAATTTATTCATCGGTGAAAGGGATGCTCAAATGTTAGTGGACAAGATGCTAAAGAGGCAGGAACAAGAAGACGAGGAAGATGAACAAGATTTTGATGAAGACCAGGAAGACGAGTCTGATGAACATGCAGACATTGATCAAGATACAGAACATGACGAAGATGATCAACCTGAGTCATCTAGTGCGGATGAATGAATATGCTTTCGATGCGTAATATGATAAGAATTTTAAATTTTATTCTGCATCAAATACAATAGTGCTTGTTACATTATATTTTGATTTAATTTTGTTATACTTTTTGGATATTTTCTATATTCATATTATGGGCTTTGTGTCTTTTAAATTTCATGTTTAATATTTGCACCATGGCGGTTAAGGCAATTATAATGAAACTCACACACATGTGAAGACATACATGTTCACGTAGAACATATATGTTTTTATCCTATATAATAACACATATGGATGTTTTACCAATACAACTTTGAAAAACATGTATGTTCACATAAAACATATTCCAATAACACATTTATGTTCTTAACCTGCAAGTTAAAGACATAAATGTTTTTACCATACACCTTAATTAACATACTAGATAAACATGAATGTTCCATAATAAAACCAATATACATGTAGGTTTCTTGAAACACACATGTATTTTCCTAGAAACACACATGTTTTTGCACATCGAAATTCATATTCTGATAAGTGAATCTCACATTTAATTTCCAAACTAAAACCAATTAAAACATTGTTTTAAGAAAATTATTGTGAAACTCACATTTATTTTCCATAATAAAATCCAATTTACATGTATTTTTATGGAAACACACATGCATGTTCCTGGAAACACACATGTTCCTGGACACAAACATGTATGTTCACATAATAAGTAGACATACATGTTCACATATAACATATATGTTCACATAATAAGTAGACATTCATTCAATAACATTAATGCATGAAGAAAATTGCCAAAATAACCCATAATTTTATAACCCATAAAAACTATTGTTCCGATATGTTTCTAACAAAATAAACCATAAACCCATAAACAAGTCAAAACATATATGCATTCAAATGGTTCATGCATATATGTTTCTAACAAAATAAACCAGAAAACAAATGTTTCTAACAATTAATAGCATATATGCATTAATGTGTTTCATGCATATATTTCCATTCAAACGCCCCTAAACGCCCCTAACTGGTACTTTCCTTTTCTTGACATCAGCATTCGCATCTCAAAATTTCATCATATCTGCCACAATTTTATCCTTCTTCATGTTGCAACCTGAAAGCAATAGTCTAGCTGCATATTTCTTCCTCAGTTTTACCAATTGGTTTGTTTGCTTTCTACTTTCATCCTCTATTCCGCAATCCCACCTTAGTATATTGTTCCCCATGTAATGCTCCATGTGGCACATAACGAATACGCCACAATCATTTGACCTTCTATCAGTTTGCCAATGAACTCCCCACGAGTTATGACACTTTTCAATATTCCAAAGGCTTTTTCATGAATTCTGCTATTCATGAAGTTTGCAAATTTCTTTTGCTGCAATCATTAACGTTCCAATAAGTCGAATTTTATAAACAAATAATGTCAACATTTAAGATAATTAGTGAATCATTAATGTACATACCAGGATTGTGGCAACTCTCATGGTTTCTGTATCAGTAGGATTCGGCACTTTCTTGTTATCTGATCACCATTGCTAACCGGTATAAAAACCTACATTTTTTATACGATTGACATAAACAGGTTATCCAAAGTGTTTTATCTTTTCAATAACACTTGTTTTATAATTTTTCAACCAATATACTTAACAGGTGTGTTGGTTAATTTTTGATGTGCAATAACATAACCAAAGAACCGTATTACCACTTACCTGAGTTGTTCCATTCAACATCAACAAAGTCATCATCATTTTCTTCAACGGCTTTTGCCACATCAATCTCCTCCCCTTTTCTCTTTGAACCTAATGTACGTAAATTATTACTCACAACAAAACACCCCTGTTTCATTCAAATATCTCTTGTACTAACATCAAATAGCCCTTGTACCAACATCTAATAGCCGTTGTACTAACATCCAAACACCCGTGTTTCATTTATCTTAATCATCTAACAGCCCTAGTACTAGATTCCAAACACGCCTGTTTCTTTTATCTTAAGCATAAACTAATAACACACATCTAATAGCCCTTGTACACAAATCCAAACACCACTGTTTCAACAAAATACACATCTAACGTACATAAATAATAAACTCCACACACACCTAAACACCGATGTTATTACCTTGTACATAAACCATAAACCATATACAGTTGCAACATACATCAAATTTAATGCATCCCTGCTTAATCATAACCACATACATTTATATTAAGCACATCCAAACACCCATGTTACTACGTTGTACATAAACCATAATCCATATACACTTGCAAATCCATTTTCCCCTGTTACAATGTACTACAAACCTGATAGGAACATAAACCAAAACTATTGCATCGATGCTTAATTATTCAAAGAACGGTAATATCAAAAAAAAAATTATATAAAATACTCAGCAAAACCTAAAAAAAAAAAAAAAAAAAAAAAATCAAACAATCGAACCATAATCAATCAATGATATAATCAATCAATCAAACAATGAAACAATCACAAACATACTTGATTGTTGAAACACACATGCAATCACTATAACCTATCGAACCATAATCAATCAAAAATAATAATATAATATATAGAAAATACAATCACATATCATTGATGATCCTACCTTGCATTGATCGTTCTTGTTTTTTACAAAAAAAAATTCCGATTGAAGAAAGTATCAGATGATCGCCGCAAGTTACTGATGGGGGTTTTGTGTTTTTAGATGAGAATTGTGTTTTTTTTATGATATAATAATGAGATGGTATAAAATCCCGTTTTTTATGTTACTGATGGGGGTTTTGTGTTTTTAGTTGGGGTTTGATCATTATATGGAGGAAAGTTTGAATAAAATCCCATTTTTTATGCATGCAGTTAATGAGATGGTATAAAATAAAATGTCCTTTTTACCCTTTCTCATTAATGTTCCAGGGAATGAGGTTTCANTATATATATATATATATTGAAGGTTGCCTATAACAATAATTGAGAGTTTTTATACATCATGATCTAAAATCGAATATAGTCCTTGCCACACCTGACATCCGTCCCTATTCTTAAAGAAAACTAAATATTGACGTCCCTATAACTCTCTATAAGACATCTCGCGAATATTAGACGTTATGTAAAAATGTTTTCTACTTCTTTTTGCAGTATGGCTGAACTTTAAAATGCCGTATTCTCTTGAAAACAACATTGCTCAATCTGCAATTGTGTCCTCCTGTGACTTTGCTGGAAGACCTTTTCCAATAAAAGTTATGCTGTTGAAAAACTTACCTATGCAAGTAACATTCTTTCCGCTCTAGTTTTCAAAGTTATTAGTTTTCATACAACAAAGAATCTGAGATAAAAGTGTTATGTGCCTGTTATATTAGGTAGATTATGATACTTTGAATTAGAACTGAACTTAAGATTTTTCATAAGGTGCATGTTGTAACAATTTCTTGTTTATGATTATAAGTAATAAAGTTGCGCCACAAGGAATTTATTAGCCAAAATCGAGGGTTGCGCATGCTAAGAAAGACATAATTTTTAAACAATTTTCACTTCGTGAATTAAAATATGCCACATCCGTCTCCTATATAATCTGCCCCTGCTTTGCGTTCTGTACAAAACACTATATAATACAACATGCAAGTACTTATATAACCAATACCTCAATGTGTAGAAACGAATAGTGCCGTGGAAATCTAGATCTCATATTTTTATTTTTCAATATTATCTACTTGTTATACGACATTCGAAAATAGGCAAACAAGTAGAAAGCCTACTCAGCATGATCCACCAAAAAGTTGCATGAAAAGATGTTCCATTGTGAGTTGTGACATCGATCATAATTAATTAACGTTGGCGTAAAATATCGGTTGCACTTACAGGAGATGACATACATACACGTTAGAAATCACACAATAACTACTAATTTGGGCTTGAGTAAAATTTAATCTTTAGTATTTGTCGTGTATGAACAATATGATATATGTTTGGTGGCTTAGCGTATCAGATTGATTGACTAGTATGTTATATGTGTGTACGTAAAATCACAACATGGTAACTATGAAAAGCTGTTATCCTAATATATGGTAAGTTAGGGTTTTTCCAACTTATTTGGGTTGAAGTTTGGTGGTGTCTTAATTAAATTTGTCACACATCAATGTTGTTATTACTGAAATGGCATCGTATCCGAATATGAATCATAATATGCATGTTCTGTGGCTATAAGCCATTCATGAAACAAAAGGAACCGTGTTTGTCCCTTTTCTTCTTTTAACACAAAAGAAATTACATTTGCAAGCAGTGACGGAATTATGATTTTCAGGAGGGTGTTGCACGGTTTTATTTCCTATCATAAGTATAAATATTTGCGCTATAAATCATTTTTAGCTAAGATAGAGTTGCGCAATAAAGGAAATAACACAAATGTCGAGAGTTGCATGTAAATAATAAAATAATAATAATAATAATAATAATAATAATAATAATAATAATAATAATAATAATAAAAGTTTGAAATAAAAAATAAACTGTCCATGTAGATCCGTCCTTGATTGGCAAATAGTAATTCCAACTGAGATTTATTATATATTATAATCAAATGGATGATAGGATTCAAAAGTCATGAGTTAGGACAATCCTCAAGATTTGGAATCCTAGGATTTCTTTTGGAACATCTTATATATCTCATTAGCAAACTAGCAAGTCTCTGGTCGCAAAAAGAACTTTCAACATAGTACATGTGTTGATGTGTAGATCAGGTTAATTAGTAAGCCAATCAATCCGATCTATAGGTAAAATTTACAACTAGTCCATAACAAAGTGGACAATTTTTTTATTTTTTATTTTTTTTACATCATTGTCCATTGTGTCATTTCTTGGCGTCTCAAGAACAAACACGACCCTGTTCATTCACAGATTAAACGCCAAAGTAATTAAAGTAATATTAGTGGATCATGAAATCCTGAATGCAAGCCCTAATTTTGGGTTTAATTTGTACTCACATATACCTTTGGACAAAAATATAAAGCATTATGTGATGATATATAGCATACAAAAATCTAAAAAGGTGTCCACTATGGCTATATAGCGGTTTGTCATCCTAACAAAACCTAACACAACCCCTTCCAATCATGAACATTCCTTATTTTTTTTTTATTTTTTTTTCTTTTCTTCTTCTTCTTTCCTCCGGGTTTCTAACTTGACATTGTGAGCCAACTAATTCTAGAGTGATTACTCTTTTTGGATAGACCGCAGTCAGCGTAGGTGAACCTCAATGGCCACAAGAGGATTAATTTGTCCCCGCTAAATTTGAACCCTTGACATCCTCTTTAAAAGGTTGGTATTCTTAGTGCTTAGTCATTAACATCCGTAGTTGATGCTAGCTATAGGTGGTGGTTTGAGAACAATTTGCATTATCTTTTAAGTTATTTTCTGACTTCAAAAACTCAAATTCAACGTTCCACTAAGAAACATATGGTCCAACTTTTGATTTGGGTACCTTAGAAATACACTAAAATAAGCACAAGAAGGAAAATGCCTACTCATTTTTATTAAAATAAGCAGTTAGAATGACGAATTTTATTTAAGACTAGCAAGAACTAGCTATCATACTTACTCGTAACATTTATCAAATGTTGGTGGCACTGGTCATCTACAGTGACCATCAACAACTAACCATAAACTTATTAAATAACTATAAGCTGCAAAACGTAACCCAGAGTTAGTGGAAAGTGACATGTATATTACTCGTAAGTTGGAAGTCCTTTGGTTTAACTCTTGCTTTCAGTTTAGTTAAGAGATTTTGTGTTGTTTAAAGTGTTTTTCTTATAACAACAATTTTTGAGACTCTTATGCAACTTACCTTATAATAAATATTTTCAATAAAACTTGAACCCCAAAACTTAAGTTGATGGACACTAACGTACCTTCAGAATAAAAGCCTTGAGCTCCTATAAGTGAATTATTAACCAAAAAATAAAAATAAAAAAAAATACTAGAAATCTCTTAACTTTGTATGCATGATCCATTTTTCTCTTTCGCAATCACATTCACAAACAAATTACAACAAGATTTTAGGAATATCAGGAAGTAGGTGGTTAACCAATCGATTAAGCCACGTGTGCCTTAACAATTTCGACTTGAGAAATGTTTAGAGAGAGATAAATATTTAGCCATAGAGCGAGGAAGAGATCTTTACGAGTTGTTTCAAGGTATATATTATGTGCTAATTAATCGAATGAGCAGTCTGTTAGTTGTGACATATATACAAATTAGGTCAAAATATAACTTTTCTTCAAATAATAGTAGGAATTTGTCTTATCATAAAACCATTACAAACGATAAATGGAATATAACTTGAGTAACTACATGATAATGTTGAATTATTGGCTATTTGATCGTCAGTCCTAGTTAATTACACCACTGGTATATGTGGACACCACAAATTAAGTGCATTGTGCAATTAGCCACTACTAACAATTTGAAATTTAGGTAGGGCATGATTGTCTGTAAGCTTTAGAATTTTAAGCTCTTGAAAAGTAGTTTGGTGCTAAGTGAAGTAGTGGAGTTAACCTAATGCGGAATTATATTGGTATAAAGATGATTTGGATATATAATGACTTGATATTTGTTGTTCTAGTAAGCAATCCCTTACCTTTTGTAAAAGTACGATATATTCTGTTTCGATTTTGATATTGTTGTTGTTGTTGTGGTTGTTGTTGTTATGCATTGTTCTAGACCTCCTAAAATTTCACACAATTTGTTGTTAATCTACCTATTTGATGATCAACGTAACATCATTCTCAATGATATATTGTATGATCATGGCCTCTCATTTATGAATACACTTCAAACACGTCACATGATACCCCCTCATATAAATCACCACAATGAAACAATTAACGCGGTCCTTTTATAAAAGCCATTACTAATTATAGCCGATATGAACTTTTTTTAACCCGAAGGGGGCCTTCATGTGGGTTAAAGTGTGGGAAATAATAGGAATCTTGAAGATCCTAGGCCATAGCCAAAACAAAAAAACAAAGGAAAAAGAAATTGATAACATGGCTCAATAGGGTTTTGAACTTGCTTTGTACTTAAAGCTAAGTTAGAGGACTATTTCTTCTTTGGAGATTATAGGTGTCAGGCTTAGAATGTTATATCTTGTTGTTATCAAGGCTGTCAAGATCGAGATTCTATTATGTATCGTTTTTGTTTTTCCAAGATTAGAATCGTGAGATAGAATTGAGATCGAAAGATCCTACTTAAATGTTCAAATTTATTATATGTCTAGTAATTCGTATTGAAATTAAAGCTGATGTATAGCAAATTCATAAAGAAACAAGAGTTCATAAGGCTATAATAATGTGAAAATGCAACGCGTAATTGTTAGTTTAAAATACTAAAATCTATAATCAGTGATTAAGGTTGCTAAATCTTTAATCTAAATATTTATATATTATAAGAGCTAGATAGAAATCTTAACATTTATGGTTGTTATGATGTTTAGTGGTCACTATTCAAATCGTCAATGACGATGTGTTCGGGTGAATTCTTAGGTTGCTCTTGTAGGTTGTCGTTGTGTGATGTTTGTATTTCTATCTTCTTGTTAGTTCATTTTTAGTATAATTTTGACGTTCATAAACTAAGTTGCTTTGTTCTTGTATAAGTATGATTTAAGTACCATATGCACTGTCAATTAACATGGTATAAGATCCGGTAATTCTATCCCTCCTAATTATTTTGTTCATTTGCATCAATTATGAGAAAACCTTGTACTTGTTTTCGCGATCTGTGGTAATTCATAGTGTCAAATATAACAGATCAAGATCCTTCCATTATTATAAATGAACGTTATTAATTTCGAATGCGGAACTTTACCGACTACCCTAAGGACTTGAATATTGTGTGGGCTGATTCGGTTGGCATCAACAATAAGGCGAAAACATCATTTCATCATTTGATTCTATCCCACCTAGCACGGTCATTCAATATCCCTTTAGTCTCTTTATATCTAGCTTCTTGCTAATTGTATGAATAAAATTAATGACGTTCCAAAACTAACTAAATAATAATTCTATCGTGAGAAACACCATAATGAGTTTACATCCTTTTGTACTTCTTTTCACATAAAAGACCAAAAATTTGCATTAAGTAGTGATTGTGATGTGGCCCTAGGAATGGTGTAGTGGTTCACAACCTGTTTGTGTTGCAAATTATTTAAAGGGTCCCAAACCCAACTAAGCTTCATTATACTCCCTACAGACCACACTGTCCCATCTTCATTATAAATAAGCTTGACTTAAGATCACTGTGTGTGTGTGTGTGTGTGTCTTAAGTGTGGTAACTTGTACTAATTTGTGAAAGAAAATGGTATTTTCTGCAGAGTTTGAATGCATGATCTATGAGGTGGGTGATGATCAAGATGGAGAAGCAGGGTACGTGCATTACTAACTCATATCATGGAAATAACCGCGCGTTTTCAAATGAGTTTCGTGGTTAAAAGGAAGTCATTTTGTCTAATGATACCTAGCCCTAACCTTAGGTTGGGATGAAAGTTCATGCACGCGTGTGGTTAGCAAAAAAAGAAAACAATGCTAATCACACCGACACAAATGAGTTAGTGGTTCATGTACCCGTCTTCACCATCATGACCACCTAAACCTTGATGTCGAAGCTAGATACCATAGTTCCAACGTCGGTGCCCTTCGAAGACCGAATCTGGATACCATATTTATGTAAGTCTCGCTGCAAACAAATCTACTGAATTTATGCATTTTTATTCAAGGTTCACGCAAACTTAAGGAAACATAATGTTTGTCACATTTATTATGGTTCAATATATATAATATAATCTACGTGTATGTAATATCCATAAATTATCTAGAAACCGTTTTCATTTATAATTGAAAATATAGATAATTTATCGTAAAGATTAATACACTGATCAAATCCCGTAGATTAATCGAACAAAAAGATAGGAAGCCATGCTTAAAAAAAATAATACAAGGAACCTTACCATTTGGTTAACACATGCGATAAAAAAATAAATAATACAAAGAACCTACATCATTTGGTTAATACATGCGATCAAAGGTCTTATCCATTTAATGTAACATATTTATCATTTATTACGGAAATATATTAACTCTTGCACTGAACAATTAGAAAAAGGTATGTATGGTTCATTAGATTGTAAAAATATAAGCAGGGGCGGTGCTGAGAACGTCAAAAAAGAATTAGGCCCGGCACGAAAAAAAAAATGCCCTATATTATAATATCCATGGACCATAATCAAGTACGAAAAGCCAAAAATACGAACAAAAATCATTCTTGCAACAAAAGTATTACTTCTACAAAATAAAAAAAGTGAGTTGGGCCTAGTACATATAATTGGTATAAAAAAATTTAGTGCCCCTTAGTGGGTTGGGTCCGGCTCAGTTGCTGATGGTGCGCCGGCCCAAAACCGCCCATGATGATAAGTATATGATGTATATATAATATTTTATCAAGATGCGTATGTGATTTGGACCGAAAACAACATCAACTCTAGCATCTAACTCGTCTAACATTGGTTAAATTGGTTCTCGGTAGTTTGCATTTGTATTATTTTTCGATTTTCCATGTGTTTATGAGTATCAAAAAAAATCTTGAGAGAATTAGAAAGAATTTCTTTTAGAGAGAGGTGGGGAGGGTAAAAAACTTTCTTGGATCAAATGGCGTTTGGTTTAATCTTCATTTGGGGAGGGGCTTAATATTGGGTCTTTACAGGTGAAAAACTTGGCATCAACTTTATTAAAAGGATAAGACAGTTTTTATGGTTTTTTTTTTCCGTATCTTTTGTCGTTAACATTTTTGAACTTGTCAAACATTATATTTTATGTTTCGCACTTTTTTCGGCAGTTTTACAAACTTTATTAACAGGATAAGACAATTCGTTTTACAGTTTATGTATTACTACTACTTTTGACTTGTCAAACTTTATATACTTGTTCCGTACTTCCATTTTTGCGGTTATAGTAAAAACAAAATTAAAAAATAATAATAAAAAGGGTTTTTCTAACTTGTGCCTTAGGGGCACAAGTTAATCATACCAAAAGTACACATGGACCCACGAAAAAGTATACAGTGACCCGCAAAAAAATACAGACAAGTGTACTTTTATGTGGGTCCTATGTACTTTTTGTGTACTTTTGGTGTGTTTAACTTGTGCCCCCAGGGCACAAGTTAGAAAAACCCTAATAAAAAATAAAAAAAGAAATAATTAAGAGGGAATTACATGCATTTTAGGGGTGTACTAATAATCAACCCTTTAATTATGAGAACTGATTTGCATACTCTCAATTTTTATTAACAAACTCTATTGTATGCGTTAGATGGTTATACTTTAGTATAAGCTGCATTATCTATTACACACTCTAATGTATGCATATGATTTATCTATTAGAGTGTCAATCACTTTCTCTCAGTTATATCTTGTGTTGGTAACATGTTTGGTACCTTGTGTCAGTTTGGGTACAATGTGTGTTTTAGTTTCATGTTTCAGGTGTCGGCACGCAAGTTTTGTTTAGTACCATGTTTCATAGTGTCAGTATGTAATGTTTTGTTTTTGTTCTTTGGTCCCATGTTATTTTAATTATTTTGATTATTTGAGGTGGGATGATTTTAGTTCGTAATTTGTTACTTTTGAACAAACCCATCCCGAACAAAGTAAACACCATGTCATGGAGCAACGATCACATAGAAGCAGAGATAATTACCAAAAAGGATAAATCTAGGTAAGATTGGAATCAAACCTAAATTCTACATGATGGCTCGTCTGTGAGTCTGTGACACCATACTTCCAAAAGCATATGCAGATGTGTCTTTCAATGGTGGAATCTAGAGCACTGACCCTCGTGGAACTGATCGAATGACATTTTCAATACATCTTGGTTACCTTGCTAGGTGACGATGTTAAGTTACAATTATTTGTATTAATTTTTAGGAATCGAGAATAAAGAGGTACGAGCCTATAGAACAGATCATGTACATGTAAGGTCGTTTTATTATTTGTATTAATGTCAAGCCGATTTTAAAAACACATGATATTCAATTTGGATGTATTAGACTTGCAACTCAAGTTCTAAACATATTGCTAGCTAATGCATATTTTAAAAACACATATGATATTTGGATGTACATGAACCGCCATTATGCAACCTTTTTCTTTCTTTGCCTTAGCTTCTTGTTGCTAGCTAATGAATGGTAGATGACTTCGTTTATGAAACTATATTGATGTTTGATATCAACGGATTATTTTTGAATCATTGACAAATCGATGTTTATATGATTTTTTTGTTTACATTCAGATTTTCTTAAGCCTTATAGTTCGATAATATTACTTACTTGTTAGTTGTGAATGTGAATTTCGTACTCGTGGATTCGTCGGTGTTGATAATACTATGATACCTTGTCAATGAATAGTTGACAACATCGTTTACTCATACTCTTTTGTTTTTATGAGAACGGTTTCTTGAGTTTTCAAAATATTCTAATTTACTTGTCAATTCTTGTCCCCAACAAGATAAGTGGTGACGACGACAGGAACCCCATTGACAAGGGCGAGGTTAAAAGGACAAGGTCTCTTTTTACCTTTTTGTAAACCTATCGCTAATCTTTAAACTTATTGTAACGCTGGTGCCGTGGTTGTGGTAGCGGACAAGTAGTACTAATTATATCACCGGCTACCAATAAGCGACGGTGGTGCCAATAATGGCCTGAAATTAATGATTATAGAGCCGATTGTTGGGTGTGGACATTAGTATTTCATCCTCATAGATAAAATTACTATGATTTGAAGAAGATGACTATATTAAATTACTCGTAAATATATCCGTTGGATGTTCTATAAATGGTATCTCTCTAGAATCATAAAGATAAAGATAAAGCTCGATTTCCCTTTGAATAAATTAATTTGAGAATTGATTGCTTGTTTACTTGATTACGGGTGTGTTTGTTAAAAGTAGCAGTGAGTTGTGAGCAGTAGTCACAGCTCACCGCTCAACGGTTCTTAAAAAAAACATTGAAAAAATGAGCATTCTTAGAAAATAGCAAAGCTCACCGCTCCTTTCCCAAACGTCTACTAAAAACCAAAATGCTCATTGCTCTAAAAAGCTCCACAATCATTTATGCACAAGATAAGAATCTTAAATATTTCCACAATCATTTATGCACAAGATGATAATACTTGTGGGAGTGGTGGCTCGAATGTGGTCCTAGCTAAGGTATAGTGGCTAACAACCTATTAGTGTTACCAGTTTCTGAAGGTCCCAAACCCCGACCAAGCTTTATCCATCACACACACTCAAACGTGGAATAATAAAAACGTGAATACCCAAGGATTAATCACAATCTGAGGTGCAGGGACGAAGCCAAGTGAGACATGGGGTATGCCATGGCCCACCCAAAACTTTTGTTAGACACAAATAACATGTGCCTATATTAGCTTATAATATGATGAGTTAAACTGACTAAATAGTTTTTGGCCTACCCAAATATAAAAAATCTGGCCCATTTAAACAAACAATTAGAAATGTAAGGTGTAACTATGTAAGTTCCAACACCAATTAGTGATTACTAAACATGGTTACCCAACCATTAGATTATTTTCACTATTTTTCCTTGGTTATGAGTTTTGAACTTTAGATTGGGTGATGATCTTCAAACTAGTAATTTAGTTATTGATATTGAGAAAGATATTGCAAAGGTTTTTTGTTTCGATTATATTTAGATGATTTTAGTGAAAACTTTTTATCGAAATACTTTTAAAATTTACTTATTTCTTAATTATTTCAATTTACGTCAGCCCACCCGTATGAAAAATCATGGCTCCATCACTGCTGAGACGAAACTCATAGAGTTAAGATAAGGATCAAGATCAGGATGATTGAGTCAGTGTGTGATGACAATAAACACTGACTCACTGAAGACCCCTCAACAACGTGAAGATATCCCGAGACTTATATATTTCAGTATAATGTTAAGTCTCTGATACATAGGCAGGAAACATATTAGGAAGTTAAGTTTAAAAGCACTTATCAAAAGTTAAGATGTACTATAATTGGTAAAAAGTACAAACAGTTGTCAACTGTTCCCTCAGAAGTATATCGGTAGCATATTAGGAATAAAAGATAAAGTACAAAGTGTACTTTAGCTTATCAAATATTGACAAATACTTTTTACCCCACGAGTTTCCACTTTATCTTTGCCTATAAATAGAGTGTTGTAATGAAGAAAAATACATCTCTTGTATTAAAAAGTTTGTAACATCATTCTCCATCTCCAAAATAGAGCTAATCCTAGATTTAATAATCTTTAGCATAGTTCTTACTCAAACACTAACTAAGGTTTGTGTTTTAGTTTTGTGAAGAGATCACAAAACATACTTGTTATTCAATCTCAAGTGTTATTCCGCAAATATTTGGTAAATATTCTTCGATTTATATGAATACAAAGTTTAATTAATGTTCTGTTAACTGTGTAAGATTATATCTTAAAACATGTTATTTGTATAAGTTAACTAAGGGTGTGTCGGGTTAGTAGTGGGGAAAGGGAAAGGGAAATGGAATGAAAAGAAATGGGTGATGGTGGGTAATTAATCACTTACCCTCCAATTTACTCTATAAAGGTCCATTACCCATTAGTGGGTAATCATTATATTACCCCTTCCAACCAAGCACCTTTAATCAATCACTTTCCCATTCCCCACCCCCTTAACCCC
>LBNU01028390.1:32872-53899 GCA_014162995.1 Artemisia annua
CCCCCCCCTCCCCACCAAGCACCTCCTAAGAGCACTGGGTGTAGAGACGAAGGCACCCTCGCCGAGCCTACATGGCACCCTTGCCGTTTTTGCCGGGCTTCGCCGCTGCACCGGCCCCCCTCACCATGTCTCGCCGTTTGATCCCTCTTCACTTCCACGACGAGCTTTGATTCTGACATAAAGTACATATTAGACGTTGGGAGATGGAATATGCAACAGAGGGGGTTAGTTGAGGTTATTTAATAAAATGAATAAAAAAATAAAGGTGTAAGTGGTGGGGCCCAAATGAAGAAGTTGAGGTTAGTTGTTGGTGAGGAGGGATTAGTTGTGAAGAGGTGTTGGGGTGATGTGGCATCAGTGGAGCCCAAACGAAGAGCTTGAGCTCTTCACAACACCCAGTGCTCTAAATATAGAAGAGGTAATCGAAAGATTACAAGATATATCACTGGTCACATATTATTATCGAGCTCCATGATTGCATAGTATATCTTTTCAACAGAGAAACATCTGAAATTTCTGGAACAAATTAATGACACCTTGCTACAAGTTTCAATAAGCAGATTTACGAGATGACCGGGTGGTGAGCATGATGATCAGGAAGAAGCACGTGCATCCATCAATTCATATATTGCAAACAAACACCAACATGCACATTTGATCTTTTGCCAACCATAAAGTGTCACTAAATGGCAAAAAAGTTAGTTCGACGTCTTTTGAGGTATCAAAAGAGTACTTTAAGGCTGGAGTTCATGATTGTTGTGGGGTAGTTATGTGCATCATGCTTGTGTCTGTTTAGCTGATAAATGATCTAAACACACTCAAACAGAAAACAACTGTGTTTCGATATTTTAATGTCATTCGAGTACGTATAGTGTTTACTTCAACCACCCATTATCACCCCGGCGCGTTGGTTTACCAAAGGTCCTCAATCAGTCGACATTGCTAAGTTTAAACTGTGTCTTAATGCTTTTGTGACTAGGGCAACGTCCATAACGGATGAGTTTTTTTTTTTTTTTTTTTTTTTTTTTTTTTTTCGTTAAGGTACCTAGGAAGGCGGGTCATTAACTTAAATGGACGTGGTCCAACTGGGGTATCCCGTGACCATCCCGACCCTTTCTTTGACCACCCAAGATATTCATTTAGTGAGGTTTGAACATGAGACCTTCTCAAGCAGACGAGTCTGCTAGTCCATCGAATTTTGCTCTATTCTCATATAACTTCTAGCTCGGCAGTCCACCCGGATATTATTAAAAGTTTATCATTATGTACGTTTAGCAATCTCCTTGCTAACCATTGAATAAAACTTCCACCTCATGACAAAAAATAAGGGAACACAATCATGGTTTATTTTCAGTACTAAAAATGTTAGGTTATTGTCATTTCAAACCGTCAAAATGGATGAGAGGTCATGTGAGGCTAATATGTTTAAAAGTGTTACAAAGACTTGCTAACTTTTCTTTTTGATGTGATACTATTATAATTATACTACAAAAACTTATTGTATGTATCATGATAGTTTGGAGTTGGCGATCCGGCAGAATGATCTTAAAAACCGACCAGGTTCTGGAGATCACTGAAAGTGAATTTTGGATTTTTTTTTTTTTTTTTTTTTTGGTTTTTTTTAGGCTTGCTAATGAGGTTTTCCTCTTAGACGAATCTAAAAAATTGAATTAGGTTTATTCCCTAAACGTGAAGGCTAGGGATAAAAAGACAAGTAGACATTCGATTGGGTGATGGGGCTGTTGATATGTTTTTTCGTTGGAATTATCATGTTATGAATATAACTATATGTTATTGAGTGTTCTATGTGTGTAACACTTTTTCTTTAGTCGTCGAATACATAGGAAAATATCGATCATTCATGCCCTCGGACATAGGTAGGCCGTCAAATATTATTAGTAACCATATGGATGTATTGACAAATAATGAAGTGTTACACAGGTATGGAGTAGCTAATAAGAATATGATTTATCGTATGTATTATTTCCATGCAAGGGCAGACGTAACGGTTCAAATTTTTCTTTATAACGTAAAATTATGGGTGTTGCTGTGCATACTCTTTCTGGCCCACATTTTAGTCTTTTACTCTCTTATTAGCAATATAAGTCAGTTTTTTTTATCTGTTTTTGTTTTGTATTTTTTTTTTAAATATTTTGATTTCATAAACTTTATATTTCATGTTCCATACTTTATCTTTCGTAGTTTAAAATTAAAAAAAAAAAAAAAAAAAAAAAAAAAGAAACCCTAGGGTTATTGAAATCCAAATAGAAGGTATGTATATCAAATCCCTAAAATTAAATTGTATCAAAACTCTCGAATTTTATGAAATGCTTATTGACTTATTGTTAAAAAATCTGTGCAAGTCTTCTTTAATATCAGTAAAATAATCCAATAACATTTTTTTTTAAGGAAAGACAACAATATCATAGAACTCAAAAAGATACAAAATACAAAGAGAAGACATCCCATCCCCAATTAATCAAGCAAATTAAAAGGAGTAAAGAACCCAAGAGTGTAACATACAATAATCCAATAACTGTTAATCATAAGTCCGTCACTGTTTAACTGCTTTTACCCTACATTATACAAAAAAAGAATCCATGCATTTTAATTGTGTAGGGTTAAGAAATATAATTAAAGAAAGAAACAAGAAACAGGATGAAAGTTACACTTTATGTTATACATGATCGATATTCATTCAAGTGTTACATCTCCTTTCGTAGGTTCATGGTCAACCCATCGTATTCGACATTAATACATTCTTCCAACCAACACATGCGGTGTTCATAAAATCAAACAAATACACTTAGTCAAGTTACAAGTTGTGTTTTTCATTTATCCTACTGTGTTGATTACAATTTAGTCAATTTACATAAGATTGAATTTAGTAGAACAAAGGCCGATCTTGCCCAACGATGCTTGTGGCCCCTGATGTTGTGGTTTCAAGTGTCACTAAATACATATGTGAAATAGCAAATATGTGATTATTTAAGTTACAAAAATTAGCAGTTAAGATGATGAAATTAATAGCTATATTTAGGGATGTCAAAAAAATCGAAGAATCAAAAGAACTGAAGAATCGAACTAGTACCAACTAGGAACCAAACCGAATATTAAAATCAAAGTTCGGTTCTCGGTTCCTAGAATTCCAAAATTTCGATTCTTGGGAAGGTCCGGGTCAGAACCGTTGGGTTATGGTACTTTCCTGAAAAGATTCGACTCTGTTGAAAGTAAGGAGCTTTAACAAATGTAAAATAAAACACATCCCCCATATAATCGACAACTCTATAACCTAAACTAAACTCATAAAAAATCAAAAACCTAACCTTTAGTCTATTCCACATAACACCAAACTATTAGTATTTTTCTTCAATTACTAATAACATTTAAAGATTCAATATCATCATTAATATTATTTATCAACATGAAAGTAAGTTATTTAATATCTCTTTTAATTTCTTTTTATCTTGATCATGTGAATTGAATTGAAATTGTTTATTAGATTCAGTATCGGATTGAAAACAACAACATTTACTTGATTAGTTAACTATATTAATTATATGAAGCGCACATGATACTTTCGAACAATTATAAAATTAGGTTTATGTTTTTGTTTATGTTAATTTAAACAATTTTTGAAATCTGAGAATAATTTGCATTTTTGTAGACCTTTTTTTCGTTTGTGTTGCTATAGCATGTCTCTTATAAATGATCGACAACGAATTTTGATTTTTTTTTAAACATAGTTTGGTACTTGTCAGTAATTAATGAAAATAAATTACTGTAGCGGAACCGAGTACCGTACCAAAACTGGACCTAAGAACTTGGTACAGTTTTTTGTTCCACTTTTTCCTTATTTTTGGTTCTAGGTTTCTCCGGTTTTGGTTTGGATTCCCCTGAGCAATTCAATCATCTGGTTTCAAGTTATTGAAGAAATGGATCAGGCCCATTAATAGGCCTGACAAGCCCATTATTGACCTCCTCCACGGTCCACTCAGCCCAATATCCATGTTCTTCAAAATCAAACGCAAAAGTAAGAGAATATAATAACAAAATAATATCTCCACATTGAAGAGAATTTAATTTATGGAATCACGAATTAGAGCCTCACAAAGTATTTATTCGAATTGGTAAACCATCATGTATTCATGTGTGATAATGTGACATATGATCCTACTTACCTAGATAAGTAAAGTAAAAACATGTTTAAAACATGATAACCTATTTGAATTGCTTGCCTTGTAGAGAGAAGTTTAACGTAAATTACAAATTCTTTAAAGAGATACAATGAGCAAATATTAGCAATTTAGATTTTCATCAACTAAAAGAACTAAGTTTCACCATTTTTTAAAAACTTAAATATCTCACAAACTGTTAATCATTACACGAAACAAATCATGCCATCGCGACGATAGTTAAATCATTTTTCTATATAGGGACACTTCTATATACTTTCGACGAATTTGTTTCAAGTTATTTTTTTTGTGAGTGTTGAAATTTACAACCTGAAAAATCGCATATTATTTGTAAAATAAGAGTTGATTTGTTATTTTAAAAGTCACATGTGATTGTGAAAATCACTGGTGATTTGTGAAATCATATGTGATTTTTCAGGGTGTAAATTTCGGCTCTAAAAAAAGAACTTGAAAAAAGTTCGTCAAAAGTATATCGAAGTATCCGTTTACTAAAAGATGAAAAATTTTCGTCGTGATTGTCTATTTTTTGTCGCTTAACGATTTACCGTTTGCAAAATAATCTTAAAAAAAAAAGTTGAAAATTGGTCTTTTTTCTGTTAAAAAAAAAAAAAAAAAAAAAAAAAAAAAAAAAAAAAAAAAAAGAGTTGATACTTTGTTTGTACTCTTTAGCCTTGTAAAGATTTAAAATATAGTTGATTAATTGTTCACACTATCTGTAGTAGTGGGATTCGTCTTATTTATTCGGTTGTTCAATTATAAAAATGTTTCGAATAATTCGACATTAGCTTAAATAGAGCGATGGTTAACACCACTTAGAACTCACTCGAGAAAAACGTTTTCGGAATAGCATGGGGTTCGGGGAGGAATCAAACTTCTTGCCACAACTCAATAACCCGATATGTGTCGTGAGCCCACAATTCGTGTCGCCACACCCTATGGAGATGTTGAGTGGAAAGAAATTGTTAACTCTTAGTGATGGTAACTTTGGAGTTACGGATGTTAATGGTAACTTGATGTTCAAAATCAAAGGAAAGTTACTGAGTCTTACCGGCAAACGTCTCTTGGTTGATGGTCTTGGCAACCGTATCCTAACTTTAAACAAAAAGGTCGTTACATTTACATGTTGCAACTATGTTTATTGATCCTATTAGTGGCGGACATACTTGACGCAGAGAGTATACAGTGCCTCTAGACACAGTTTAATACTAAGTGCATACTCTGAAATATACAAATTATCATGAACTCAATATATCATTTTCTTAGTATGTTCATATTATAAGTTATGATATGTGTAAACTAATATGTTGTTAATATGTTCAGCTATCAAGTGGACGCAAAACATGGCAATGCTTTAGAGGTGATAGTTCAGACCCTAGAGATCATGTGTTCACGGCTAAACCATCATATCGAACACAATTCAAGACTTCACTTGATGTCTACTTGGCCTCCAACAGAAGACAAGATGTCGCTGACTTCAAAGTCAAAGGCAACTGGTTTGAAAAACGCTGTTCTGTTTTTGTTGGAGAGAGTACTAATATCATCGCAGAGGTAATAATGTATGCTAATTGAGGTTCATGTTATATTTTAGGTTCACGTTAATCGTGTACAGTGATTGAGGTTTATGTCAAAACTCAAAAATTTTAGGTGAACAAGAAACAATATGTTCCAAACATTGCTTTTGGAGTTGACGCATATAGTATTACGGTGGATCCAAATGTTGATTATGTGTTTATCGTTGCACTCGTGGCGATTCTCAATGAGACTAATGAAGAGAAATGTGACAATGAAGTGAAGAAATGAGCACACGAATGGCATTTTTAATAGTGTGATGTTATGATTAATAAAAGGCGAAAGAAAAATGTATTTATGCCTATTGTGCGTTTGCTGTTCTATGTCGATAGTGGCATCTCGTCAAATGTAACACATTAGATGAAATGCATTAATAATACTATAACTTTCGGAAAAAGCATTATATATGTATTCTAGCATCGGCCGTTAAAACAATAAGGACATGTAATATAAGTGCATAACAAGCCTAGGACCCAAAACCGGTCCCAATCCCTGATAAAATACACATCCTTGCCAAACCTGGTCCAAGCTAGGCCGTAGAGCTTACTTTCTATGATCCAACCCAATATGGTCAAAACCGAATCAACCCTTGAAACAGGAAGCAATGGTGTACGTATGAGGCAAAAGTGGCTGAGACAATGGTGACGGAGGCAATGGTGGCAGATGCGAATATGGCCAATGCAATGGTACGGTGGTTTATTTTTTCGAGCTTGAGGACTGAAGGACCTTTTTATAGTTTTAAAGCCTCAATAGGCGCCTGATCACTTGCATAACCATAATCATAGAAGAGTTGTTCTTTTGCAAACATGTTAACGCGATAACCATCCACCATTTTCAATATTATCTGCATTTCCTAACTTTTCTAAATAGGAAAATGAATTTAAGTGAAAATCAAGAAATACGTTGGCGTTTCAATTTGGTATACCGTATATAGGTGTATAGCTGGATGGTTGGCAATTTTTAACTTGTTTCCTTGGTGTAGTACAGTTTGGTTTAACTTGTTGATAACAAGCAAGTTCGTATACGTTATGTGAGTGAATGGTGAAATTTACATCTACGTACCACATATTTTGATATAGAGATGACAAGTAGATTAAGGTACTAATTTAGATAGCAGCTCTTTCGTTCATACTTTGAAATAGGTATGGAAAAGTCATTAGCTAATATGTTCTCAAACCAAGAGTTTGTGCGTTAAGTCCCGTGAGGGACAAATGTGAATTACCTACCTTATTTGAGATGTTAAGGGTGCGTTTAGTATGTCATGATTCGTTGTCTGATGTAAAATCTTAAGGTTTGAACCATATGAACTATATATAAAAAAGAAAGTGTTTACATAATGGTGAAATATTTCACAACATCATTGCAAAACTTATGTGTCTGTATAAAAATGAGCAATAGATAGTAAGAGATTATTCATTTCCACCTAATAATCGATTGACAAACAACTAAATTGTAATTTGGTTTTGAATTCAAGTTTAAAATTATAATCAAAACTTCTTCACAAATGAAAACACTTGAGAAGTACATCAAAATACACTTCAAGAAATCAGTCATTAAAACACATTTAAGGTGACACCAACCTACTCCCACAAGCATCAAATGTGTTTGTTGAAACTCAGATGAAATGAAAGAAACACAAATGAGACTCCTTTGGAAAAGCACATGGATCACGATCCGCAACTCCCATATGAAACAATCTCCGCCGTCCATTTTTATTCATCATATTCACTCATCTTAAACTCATGCATTCAATACCATCCCATATACCCACCCACACCATTTACACTACTCCCTCTATATAAAACTCACTAACCTAACCTCAGACACCAGATTTTTCCTTTTCAGTTGGTGGCTAGCTATCTTGTGGCGATGAACATTGTTAGCAAGGGCTGCTTTACCGAAGATCATCTATTATTTCTGCTTCTATTTTTTGATGCACAAACAAAAACTGTTTTCTCTCTTTGTTGGAATAGGTGGACTTGGAATATTAAGGTATGTAAAATCATCTCTTTGTTTATCATTTACAATACTTGTATTTTTTATATTTGATAAAATGTTTCATAAACCACACAAGATTCATAAGTCAAAAATCTTTAAAGAAATATTTTAAATAACCCTAGAGGTTACATGTTTTTAGTAGGAAAGGAAATATTTTGTGAAATCTCTAGAACGAGGTACTTGATCTGATGCACAAAAAGAAACCATATAGTAGACGTGGCAAAAAAAGTCGGTCGGGTCAGGTAACGGATCTAGATGGGTTTGTGTCTCAATGTAATAAAAATATGGGATAATTCTAAAAATGACCAAGTTGACCAAGCGTCTTGCTTTTCTAACCTTAGATTTGAAAGTTCCCAAACTGGCCAGTTGCCAGTTGCCCAAAAGCCAGTAGCACCCATGGGACGCCAAGTGTCACAACTTGCCCACAAAAATAAAAGTTTCCTAAAATTCCGACACTTGTCTTCCCCTGGTTGGCTACTGGCTTTTGGGCAACCGGTCAATTTAGGAACTTTGAAATCTAAGGTTAGTAAAGCAAGACGCTTGGGCAACTTGGTCATTTTGAAATTATCCCTAAAAATATTTTGAGGTTATTGTTAGTATTGTCATCCTTAATGTATTTCGCAAAGTATCATTTATCTGTTTTCCAAGATCCTTTTGGTATATTTATTTGTAGTTATGCCATCACATACATGTTGTGGTACTGCCTCTAGTAGTCCTAATTAGCTTGCGGGGGTAGCTTAATTGGCATGTATGAAAAAGCTAGAGGAATATATAGCAACAACAAAAATGAAAACTTTATTAGAGTTGGATGAAGGTTAGAGATTCAGAATTAGCATTTATTGTGCTACCCATTTTTACAATAATTTCTTGATTACTCCGTATTTCAAAGCTACGTGTTCTTGTTTAGACTAAAACTGAGCATATAGGTAATCCTTTTATGTTATATGAAGCTTTTGGTTCTAAATGGTTATCTGCTAGTTGTTCAGTACGTCCCGGTTGTTGTATCGATATTGCGACTTATAGTGCTTATTTTGATTTCAAATTAGGAGTTGGAATCACTAACTTAATTCTTTTTTATGTAGGCGAAGTGCCTAATATAAACACTTATATGAACAACTTGCCGTTTGACATTTATATAAACACTCTCGGAGGTGTTAGTAGTTTAGCGTTTCTCGAAGAGGTGAGTCTCTTAACTTGTAATGTAATGTAATGCCTCATACATGTTCTTTGTTGTTTAAAAGTTGAAACTACCTTAATTCAATTTTTATTTAGTACTCCGTATTATTTTAGATTAGATAGAGTATGAAATAATGTACTGTTAATGAACATATCAACATGAATCTAAACATGTCACTAAAACTGATGTGCTAACAACTTCTTTTCAAAACTGTTGTGATTTTGAGATAGAGATTAGATATAGTGTGTCTTGTAAAGATAAAAAAGAGGGCTTTTGTTTTATATATGTTAGATTCTCTTTAGCAAAAAGCATAGTGTTAGGAATACATGTCTAAAACAAACATATTTTTACTTTATTTATCTTGAACAGGCTGATTTGACAATAGGAATGGACCACTTACTGAAGAAATCGGTCATTTTAATCAAGGCGTGGCTGAAATACGAGACGGAGCCTACGATACTCAAGTCGTCAGATGGGCTGTTGTCGACTTACGCGTTGGAAGTTATGATTTTATACATCATCAATCGCTTCTCCACTGAAGTTTCAACGCCACTGCAGGTGAATAACCCTTTTATCTCCCCTGTTACCAGAAGACATCAATCTGCATTATTCAGTCTCTCATCTCAATACCCCGTATATTGACGTCTCTGGAAAAAACAACCTTTAAGCTTGCTATTTTCATTCTAATAATACCTTCAATTATCTGCCATAGCTCTTCCCATACACGAGTCTATATTTGCTTTTCTTAGTTTATTTTCGACATCCCTATACTAAGTCACTTTCTGGGGGGGAGGTGTTTAGTTTCGAGTTGTGGACTTTACATTTTGATTTTTAGTTTGGGGATTGTAATATGAATGTTGATTCTTAGGGTATTGTGATGTAATAGGCTTGATCTGAAGGATTTGGGTTTCTAGTTAGAGTAACGAGTTCATGGTTACTTTTTAAGTTTGCTCACAAGCCTCCTTAAATGTGGATGTCCACTCATTAGGCATCTGTAACTGACCATTAACCATCATATCCAGCAGTTTCACTTGTGAAGTGCCTTGTAGATAACGTGCCATTTGATATTTCTATAAACGCTCTTGGAGGTGTTTGTAGTTTGGCCTTTATTGAAGAGGTGAGTCTCTTATAATGTGTCTTGAGATAGAGATTAGATATAGTGTGTCTTGTAAAGATAAAAAAGAGTGTTTTTGTTTTATTTTTATATTCTGTTTAGCAAAAAACATGGTGTTGGAATTCATGTCTAAAACAAGCATATTATTGAAAGAACTTTGTAATCTCACATTCACTTTATTTATCTAAAACAGGTTGATTTGAAAATAGGAAGGAACCACTTGTTGAAGAGATCGATCATTCTCATCAAAGCGTGGTTGAAGTATGAGAACGAGCCTACGATACTCAAGTCATTCGAAGGGCTGCTATCGACTTACACGTTGGTGGTGATGATTTTATACATCATCAATCAGTTCTCCACTGAAGTCAAAACGCCACTGCAGGCGAAAACATTGACTTATAATTTGATACATTATTACTTTTTTTTTCTTTTTGTTTGGTGAAAAAGGTGAATCATATATTATTCCCACAAATATATACATGGATATTCAGCAAATAAAGTGTTCCATGGACGGTCGCCATACAACATCTACTGCATATTGCATTATTAGAACATACATCTCAAAAGCAATCAAACAGTAACCATTCTAGTTACCTAGAGAAGATAACTAAGTATCACCTATTCACCAAATGCAACCAAGGATATCCTAAGATTTTGACTACATTTCCCAATAGATGTTATCCGGTCCTTATACTCCACAATGCAGCAGGCCCGCTCACGGAATTTAAAGAGGATAACANAAACACAATATCTACATACATATTATCATCATATCTTAAAAACAGAAAAGCGCGCTATAAATAACTGCGCCAATGAGCACCAGAAGCACCAAAGCCATGCACAACTTATCACCACCATTTAGTCCCTCATATTTCAAGTAATTAATAGTGTAACTTTCCACACCCACTTGCTACATATTCCCTTTATCTCATCAACTTCCCGTGGCTCAATAAGCAACACTTGATCATCTTCTTCTTTTATTACCTCACCAGTCACCACTAGCTGCAGCAGCAGTACGTGCACACCTGCAACTCAGATTTAATCCTGTGAGTTTACGGGGGTTGTTTTATGAATAAATTAGGGTTTAAGATTTTTAATCAAATTGTGTCTTACCTGTGTATATTTGTTTGATTAAAATTAAAATGATGTTGATGAGGTTGCTTGTGATTGCGATGATGTATTATTTGTCATGCTTTGGTCTAAATCTACCGATAGTTTTCTTGTTCTCATAGGGTTATTATTATTATTATTATTATTATTATTATTATTATTATTTAACTTAAACCCTAATTTTAAATATGCATTTTAACTGTGATTTATATAAAGTTGAAATTAGGGTATAAGTTTTTTTGAAAAGGCCGGTTGGAATTTTGAAGGGGGTTATGTGGAAGTAACACAGGGATTTGTTGATATGATTGGTGGTCTAAAAGCTTGTGTTTGGGAAGGCTTTTTATGCTGTTATTTAAGGAATGAGGTGACATTGCTTCCTGTTGTGGCTTGCTATGGGTCAGAGATTATAGACGCAAGATAAATCAAGAGCTTGGGAAAATCAACCTAATGTTATTTGTATGTCCCATAAAAATAAAAAAGACTTTCACCACCATTTATTTTTTAATGTCTTTAAGCTAAATATGTGTGGACAAAGATGAATTGTTTAGCTGACATGAATGTAGTTTCAAAAGTATGGGATGATATTATAGCTTATTTTTTTATCTAACATCGAAAGACATTTCAGTTTGAGAGTCATTAGAAGATTAGTTCTCTATTTGTGTTTACTATATATATAGTAGAAAGGAACATGAAAATAATCTAGAAGGGATCAAGATAAGTTTTGCAACATCATTTTTAAAACTTCAAGATTAATTTAGAAATTTCATTTCAAGTATCCCTAACTAATGTTCAAGAATATCTAAGATATCTTACGGATTAATCTAGAGATTTCGTTAGGTTCCTTCGAAAGTTAGTAAACTATTCTTGGGTTCTCAAGAAAAAGACAACTTTAAGGTGCTAACTAAGCTTTTTCGTAAGGGTGTAAACTTGCTCGAGTTCAAGCTCGACTCGATTGAGCAGAGCTTTTATCGAGCTCAAGCTCGAGCGTAAGCCCAGTAAATGGCTCGATAGATATAATTAATCGAGAGCGAGCTTTTGATAGCTCGGCTCGAGCGGTTATCGAGCTTTTCGAGCCCACTACTAGAAAAAATGCCATTAGCAACAATTATTTTAACAACAATAGAGAAATCGTTACTAAATTGTGCATTTAGCATCTAATTTTAGCAACGAAATTGTTAACAAAGTTGCAATTTTTTTAGCAACAAAAAAATTAGTTGCTATTTCTACAAATGACCATAAATATTTGTTGCTAATTTAGCAATGACTAATGCAATTTCGTTACAGTTTCAAATGAGCATCAATTAGCACCGGTCAAATTAGCATCAAGGAAGTGTCACTAGGGATGCTATCAGATCCGTGTATTCCTTGGCACATGTGTATTCGTTATGTGATCTTCCCCTTTTGTTTTATCTTAATAATTTGTTGTTTAAGAAAAAAATAATCTTAGTTTCAATCATATGGAGGGATAGCTTTCAAGAATGCATGTTCACGTGGGTTTGGCTAACTCTCTGGCTCTTAGAATTGCTTGCCCAGTAGCATGCTAAATCAAGTTGGTGGACCTGTTAGCTGAAGTAAGACAAGGGTAAGTTATACTTGTGGCCTTCTCCGAAAGATAGTTTGACAAATTCACGAACACTTTCCTTATTTGACAAATTCGTAAAACTTAGCGCTAGCAACTTCCCGAACACTTTCCTTATTTGACAAATTTACACGTAAACACTTCTCCAATATATACTCTCCAAAACCTTAACAACCATAACCAAAAAAAAACCAAACCTATAATTCCATATTTACAAAACCACCCCCTAAACTATCACCACCTTCACAATGTCAGCCCAAACTAGCTACCCGAACCCACCATCAGCCATCGTCAGCCCACACTTCTTAGCACCATATCCTGTCGATCTAACCATCGTAAGAAAGCTCATGTCGTTATCTGACTTTGCAGTAACTGATGTTAATGGTAATGTTATGTTCAAAGTCAAAGCTAAATATTTTAGTCTTTGTGATCGTCGTGTTTTGCTTGATGCTAATGGTGTTCCTGTTCTTTCCTTCCAAAAAAAGGTGGGTTCTTGTTTGTTTTTGATTTGGTTGATTATTTTATGAGATATTTGAAAAAAATGTGAAGTTTGACTTTTTAAAAGTCAAACTTGAGAATTGATAAGTACTCGTAGTATTTTGATCAAGGTTATAAATAGCGTGAGGCGTGGTTTGGCGGCGAAGCCAAGCCTCAAGCTATACGAGCTATAACGAAGCTACAACGTTTTTTGAGGCGTGACTCAAGGCGGCATAATTTTTATAGATTTATATATTTATATCATATTTCATACATACATACATATATAAAAACCTAAACCCTACGGTATAAAACATAACATTCACTTGTTATATTATCTTTTAGTATTTGATTTATAAAGTTAGCCCAAGCCCAAGTTCCTTCTAGCCCAATAATAGTAAATCACTAAATCCTACAAAAGCTTCAAAATAAACGCCACGCTTCACGCTATAGCGCGCCTTACCACGCTTTTTCGCGCTTCATAACACGCTACGCCTTAAGAAAACGCCTTGGCCTGTTTCGTAACGTGGAGGTCACGCCTCACGCTATGGCGCCGCTATAGCGCCGCTATGGCGCCGCTATGGCGCGCTATTTAGAACCCTGATTTTGATCATATTTGGTTAAGGAACTGAAGATAGAAAGTGGGTTTTTGTTTGATTTTGATTTGGTTAATTGGTTGATGAGATATTTGAAAACATGTTAAGTTTGACTTTTTAAAAGTCAAAGTTGGATATTAGTAGTACTAATTCTATGATTTTGGTTATGTTAAAAGGCATAGGCGGTTTTAATAAGAAAAAATACCAAACAAGTAAAAGTTTGCTGAAAATGATGTGATAGGTGTTTTTACTATCGAAAAATGATTTGTATGCGTAAAACATGAACATAAATTTAGACTAACGTATGTGTGAGTTGATTGATGTTATAAACAGGTGCTCACTGTTCACAACAGATGGGTAGTATACAGGGGAGATAGCTCAGATTCGAAAGACATTATCTTTAGTGCCAAACAGTCGTCTTTGATCCAATTCAAGACATCACTTGATGTGTTCTTGGGGTCTAACGAAAAAGAAAGTGTTTGTGACTACAAAGTCAAAGGCAGCTGGTTTGATCGATCTTGCACCATTTATGCCGGTGAGAGCACCAACATCGTTGCTCAGGTAATCATTATTCTTGATCTAAAATTTGAGTTTCTCACTTTGGTGATTTTCGAACTTCGACACGTTCAATTCCTTGCTAAGTTTAGATAAATTTACCCGTTGAAACAACAAAAAACTATATTGACCTGTTTGAGATTTTGTACTAAGAATAACATATGGTTACTAATGGTGAAATGCAGATGCACAAGAAGCACACTGTTCAAAGCATTGCACTTGGTAAAGACACATTTGCTGTGACGGTGTATCCAAATGTCGACTATGCTTTCATTGTTGCCCTTGTTGTGATCTGGCCCGATCCTGGCTATGGGCGGTGCGGGCGACGGCCCAGGGCATCCCACAAACAATGGAGCATCATTTTTATGGTGCTGTGTATAATTTTATTTATGCTCACGTGATCTCTCGTCTTTGTTCTTTGTTTTTCATCCATGGTGGAAAATGAAATGAAGGAGAAGAGCATGAGAGAGAGACAATGTAAAATAATAGTACAAGTAGTAGTAGACTTTGCTAAAAGAAAAAATACGAGTATGTGAAGTGACTAATTCCTAAATAATAATAACCATATTTGCCTTTTTCATGGTAATTTTGATTGGCTTTATTATTAAAAGTATTACGTAATTAATTCCTTGTTTTCTGCTGTACCTTATACTTTTAGGGTGCGTTTGGTATGTTGCGAGGAATGACAATAGGTATGAGTTTGATAGTAGTGATGGGTCCCTCAACTATGAAAGATCCATTCCCCCCTCAAGAGTTGTATATGGAGTATGGAATATATTAGACTTTCATAGTCATAGTTGTGGGCCCAGATATCCAAAACAAACACAAACTATCACTTTCATAGTGATAGTTTGATTCCCTTAGTAGGAAACCAAACACACCCTTATTTCTTGTTTTTGTGTTGTTTTTAAACATGATTCTTAGAGCATCCGCAACCGTAACCAAAGTTATATAATAACGCAGTGTCACGTCAGCGCCAACACAATAACTTAACACAATAACTCAACACCCGCAACAATAACTCAACAATAACTCACAATAACTCAACCATAACTCAACAACAATTTACAAAAACACTCCTTCATTTAGGGGAGAAAGTGAAACTTTTTTTTTTTTTTTTTTTTTTTTAAATTCCCTTAACGCAGCGTTAAGGGAATAACTCACCGCGTTAATGCGGCAATAACTCAAAGGGTGCAATGGTTAACGTGAGAATAACGTGAGTTATTCCCCTATAACTTGGTAACTCACGTTAGGCTTGCGGGTGCTCTTACTAACATGTAACTTAATAACGTAATGTACGGAAAAAAAATCGTAAGTTGCCAATATTAAACTGAATTCACACAATAGCTATTAGATATTTGACATTCAATTTTTACATTTTGTATCTTTTTAGTTTCATTCATTTAATTTCCTTTGAATTTTTTATTTTGTACATGTAAAATACTTGGATTTTAATTTTAGCTCATAAAAATGTTTGAAATATAATTTTAATCAAAATGTTGGTCGAATATTTATATGTGATAATGTTTTAACTCAGATGGGGGATTATAAAAACATATACAACATGTTTAAAGCCAATAATTATTCGATAAAGTAAAGTTAATTAAAAAACTTGTGTTAAAAAAAATAAATAATAAATAAATACAAAAATCTTGTCTATGGTTTGATTGAGTTGATATAAGGATTTTGTATTTTTGTTTAACAGTTGTATCCGTGGAAGATAGAGCAATTTTGTATACAATATATGGGTTTATAAAAATTTATACAACATGTTCAAAGCCAATAATTACTAGATTATGTAAAGTTAATTAATTTCAATAGTCACGCTTAGGGCATCAAAAAATTGTTTCGCCCAGGGTAGCAAAAAACTCAGGACCGGCCACGGATCCTCCATGAAATCAATGAAGAGAAAAATGATGTGGAATAAATCTGCTCGGTAACATAGGTTATTAAAGTATGCTCTTGTATTATATGATATAATTTTAAGTTTGCAACATAAAATGAATGGTGATATCTTGTTTGGTGAACCATACGGCGATTTATACACCTTATTGAACAACTTCCATTATGTCTAGATGGTTGCTGATTATATCAACCTAGTCAATATTACACACATGGATTTGGTATACTTAAATGACCATGCTTAGATTAAGTAGCTATTCAATTCATTNACACCATTCTTCCATCTTTTGCTGCCCCACGACTCTTCTCGCGATATACCCACTTTAAACAAACAATCAAACTCTCGCCGGAAACATCTCTACCCTCCAACATCTTAACCAAAAAATCCTTGATTAAACCCAAATTTATTTCATCGATATTATCATCAGATATACCACCTCCATCCTTAAGTAGCGATATCACTATATTCGACTCACCTTCGTCAACCCTACACGCTTCACCACCACCCACAACAACATCTTCCTCACTTTCTTTATTTTTTGAAAATTCGCTAAACTCACTACGAACTTCCATGCTTTCCACATTACTATCACCAATATCAAAAGCATCATTTATCGCGCTACTAACCTTAACAACACCAATATCTTCTTCACTTGGCCATGACAAAACGATATCTATTTTCTCTTCAATGTTCTGCTTTTTCCCTGCAATTATCTCAAAATGAGCCTCCATTATACGGGCTATGGAACAGGCTTCTCCTAAAGTTGCAGGCGCTAACCTTAAGAGTGCACATTGTAGAAGCGGTTTAAGTCCCGAGATATAAATCGATTTAAGTAAAGATTCTGAGATTTGTTATTCTTAAACTTTGATTGATATTTAAGTCCTGAGGAAAAAAAAAAAAAAAAAAAAAAAAAAAAAAACTAGAGATTTGTTTATCTTTAACTTTGATTGATTGATTATAATAAATTATTACAAAAGTATTATAAAAACAAAGAAGGTTAAAACCCTAAAACCTAAATAGCGCCATGGGCTCAGGCCCACGCGTATCAATATGCATGCATTCAATTCAACATATAAATTATCATCTCTTATTGGTTGAGCACACGAGGTCAACAAAAGATAATCTATATACTAAAACAAAACCTAAATGGACTTTCGTATTTAGGAAAGAAAAAAAAATTATTTTTTTATTAGGTAATATTTTTATTATTATTTTTAATTTAAATATATAAATTCGTATTGTTAATATACTCTACAAGTAGAAAATACAATACAAAAAGTATAAATAAAATGCAACAAATAATAAGATTAAATTTTAAATGATTATCTTTAATAACAAAAAACTAATTAAAAATCATAAATCAAACAAAACAAAAATTAATTATTTGTTTCTTAATAATAAAAATGATCATCAAAAAAAATTAAAAAAAAAAAAAAAAAAAAAAAAAAACCCACGCGTGCACGGGCGTTCTAAATATTAAGGGTTATAATCTAATGTGTTGTGTCGTTGTAGGGTTATATTTGTGTCATACGAATATATTAATTTAGAGGGTGTATATAAAGCCTTCCAACTTGTCCAACAATCTAAGCTATCACCTCCTTATGTTTCTACAAAACGACACTCGGACCCTTTTTCTTTTTCTTTTGTTTAATCAGCCTTCAACCATACACCCCACGGGTCTATTTTTCGTCCTAACAAGTCCCTCACTTGATAATTACATAATTATTAATCAATTATAATGTCCAACATTATAATTAATGACCGATTAAATATTTCGTGTATTATTATTTAATATAATTAACATATCTAATATATTAAGTACATTAAATAAAATGTTCTCAAAGTGTATACGTGTGTTCCCCAATAAGCTCGAGTTCGAAACTGTACAAACATTATTATATGTGTTCACAATCCAACATCACTTTGCTGAGTTTCGAGCTTCGGCACGTTAAATTTCTATAAATTGACCTGTTGGAACAAAAATAAAAAATCAATTCTTTTACTACTTTGGGATTATATACTAAGAATAACATATGGTTACTAATGGTGAAACGCAGATGCACAAGAAACACACTGTTCAAAGCATTGTACTTGGAAAGGACACATTTGCTGTGACAGTGTATCCCAATGTCGACTATGCTTTCATTGTTGCCCTTGTTGTGATCCTCCATGAAATCAACAAACCACAAAATAGTGCGAATTCTAATGGATAATTGGTGAATGAGACATCGATTATCAAAGCAGAGTATCCGTTCAATACATAGATCAATTCATGTGTGTATTTTTAAGAAAGATGCTGCAATGTAAATCCGCTCAATTCATAGATCAATTCTATACATAGATCAATTCATGTGTGTATTTTTAAGAAAGATGCTGCAATTTAAATCCGCTCAATACATAGATCAATTCAATACATAGATCAATTCATGTGTGTGTTTTTAAGAAAGATGCTGCAATGTAAATCCGCTCAATACATAGATGATCAATTCAATACATAGATCAATTCATGTGTGTATTTCTAGATGCTGCAATGTAAATCCGCTTAATACATAGATCAATTCATCCGCGTGCTTACATCATATGTAGTTTTGCGAGTAATACCTCTTTTTGAATACTTTGTTTTGTTCCAAGATCAACATGTTTATTGATAAAGTTTACTATATTAATATGATTTTGCGGCCTGTTTGCAAGGGTTGACCGACATCGGGGATTTCTTCTTATTTTAAATGTGTTCAGATTACATTTATGTTTTTTCAAACATCATGAAATGTTTATAAACATGTTTACGACTGATTTCAAACTAGAACAAATACTCAAAAAAATAAACAGATTGACAAATTCTAATTAGTCGATAAGTACTATGGAAGAGTCAAAGAGCTGCAATCTGTTCATTTATGCCATAAGGCACATCCGCACATATGATCAATTTGATAAACTATTTCAATATAAATACAATTCAACTTATCAACAAATCTTAACAATGGCAGCTCAAACAAGCCACGCACCAGCCCAAACGTCAAATCCGGACATCATGGTGAGTCCTCAGTTCCTTGCACCGTATCCGGTTGATCTAACTATTATTAGAAAAGTAGTGTCTCTTTCTTTAGGCAAATTTTCTGTTACTGATGTTAACGGCAACGTTGTGTTTAAAGTTAAGCCTAAGAAAATTAGTCTTCATGATCGGCGTTCTTTGCTTGACGCTGCAGATAATCCCATTCTATCCTTCCGAAAGAAGGTATTGTTTTATCTACCTCATATATTTTGACAAATACTTATTAGCACTTGTTTGATTAAATATAGCTAGCGTCGGCTAAATGTTCCAAACAGGTGCGAAGTGCTCACAATAAATGGGTAGTGTTCAATGGAGCTGGCATGACCGGATATATCACGGGTTTTTTTTTAGGGTTTAACGAAAAAGATGTGTGCGACTACAAAGTCAAAGGCAGCTGGCATGACCGATCATGCACCATCTATGCCGGATTGCCGGTGAGAGCTCCACAGTCTTTGCTCAGGTAATTGTATGCTTAATCTTGAATTTTTGAGTCCGCATTTTCTAATACGGGTCAAAACGGGTTAGGTTGACACATTGATTGATATTATAAGCATTGTAGGTGACTTTCGACCATTTGACCCGTTAGATTAGAATAACCTAAATCAATCCCTTTTTCAACGACGAGATTCCAAGAATGACGGATCTCAAGATCATACATTTTAAATAACAAATGAAGTCGCTTTGCTCTATAGAAGTAAAACTAAAATTAGCGATACCAACATTTGGTTACTTACGGTAAATTGCAGATGGATAAAAAGTACACAGTTCAAAATGTTGCTCTTGGAAAGGACACATGTGTTGTGACGGTTTATCCTAACATCGACCATGCTTTCATTGTTGCACTTGTCGTCATTCTCCACGAAATCAACGAACAGATTCAGGCTGCAAGCCAAATCCCCTCCATGATGCTTATGATTTAAAGCAATTTTTTTGAACGATAACTATACAAATCAATTAATGTATATTCTTGTATATCATATGTATGCATTTTAATATAGTACGGATGGTGATACTTCTTTTCGAACAGCTTCTCTTTTGTTCCAATTAGGTAGTTGATATATTACTATACTAGTTATAATGCCCGCGCACGCGCGGGTTTGTTTTTAAATTTTTTTGAAACATATATTTTTATTTATTAAAAAACAAATAATTTAATCTTTGTTTTGTTTGATTTATGATGTTTAATTATAGTTTTTTTATTATTAAAGATAATTATTTAAAAGTTTTAATCCTATTGTTAATTGCTTCTTATCTATATTTTTTGTATTTATCTTCTACTTGTATTATGGATAAATATAAAATGTTACCTAATAAGAAAATAATCTTTTTTTTTAAATAATATTATTACTTAATAAGGTATGGTTTAGTTTTTTTGAAATGAAAAAGTCCCCACTTGGGGTTTTGCTTTATTATATAAAAGATTTAGTGATACACCTATATTTGGACTTTATATTTTGAGTAAATTACACCGTTCGTCCCTATGGTTTGCTCCAAATCACTACCGTAGTCCCTGATCTATTTTTTTTTTGCTTTTTTGATCCTTATGGTTTACATATTGCACGCTGTCAGTCCCTATCGCTAACTGTCGTTATCTTCTCCGTTAAGAGACAATTGTCAAGTGGCAACATTAGTCCATTAACCAAACGATCATTTGCAACGTTAGTCCTTTATACTAACGACCGTTACTAATTAACTCAAATT
>LBNU01028390.1:55448-68997 GCA_014162995.1 Artemisia annua
GAAGAGAAAAATGATGTGGAATAAATCTGCTCAGTAACATAGGTTATTAAAGTATGCTCTTGTATTATATGATATAATTTTAAGTTTGCAACATAAAATGAATGGTGATATCTTGTTTGGTGAACCATACGGCGATTTATACGCCTTATTGAACAACTTCCATTATGTCTCGATGGTTGCTGATTATATCAACCTAGTCAATATTACACACATGGATTTGGTATACTTAAATGACCATGCTTAGATTAAGTAGCAATTCAATTCATTTATATATGCATAAGGTATCTCTCATATGTCCAACATGTTAAGATGGAAGATTTGGATAATCTTGAAGAACACATATCAAGTTCTAGAGAAGCCTGGCCAAACACCACATAAAAAACCTAACAAAGTACAAAGGAATATGACCAAAACGAATAACATGAATCAAGGAAGCTACAAAGCTTGCGATAGAGCTCACATCAGTACAAAATCAGCTGGTAAAATACCAACAATTACCCGCAATTTCCAAATTTATCCAATAACCCGCGGGGAAGTTACCCAAATAGCTTAACACTAATCCTCAAAAAGCATGCTACCAGAAATACAAACCACCAATTAAACATAGTTTAACCTTGCTTAGCCTCCTTCCCAAATTTGATGCAAGAACGACATGTAGCTAATCAACCGAGCTAGCTAGATTTGAATAAATCACCTATTTGTACTCATTATAAAAAAACTACTACCAAATATGGCTTCAAAAAGATTAATTCTGAACCAGCACTGCCCGAGTACATGCTAATGCATCGCTAAAACTAAAAGCTGCACAAGAGACCCTATTAATAAGGGCTAACACAGGATATTATGGATGCTAAATTCTTCACTTTGAAGCTCAATGTAGCAAGGACTAAGGATACAGGACATCATGGATGCTGTAAAAGCGTAATATGATCAAGAGACTTTCCTATAATCAAGACTCCTTTAATCTATACTACATTATAATGCATTTGGGACTATTCTATAATTAGAAAGGCTTAAAATTCAGACTTTTTTCTTACTTATTATGGAAAGATTTCAAAATTAATTTGTTAGGAAGCAAGTTGGTTAGAAAGTTTATTAGGAAGCGGTTGTTCAAACTAAAATTAATTGGCTTAACCATCTCTAATATCTCTACTTATAAAGCATGAAGACAACTAAACGTGCAACCAAATAACGCAAAATATAATCACACGGTACCCGCGCTAGTTTGTTTATATTTCTAAGTGAAACATTATAGTATGCATTCTCACTAGTGATATGAACATGCATTTTATCAATAACTGAACGATACATCAAAAGGAATGGGCCTTCAAAGTATTCAAACTGTGACGTTGGATCAAATAATAGTGGGCCTAATAAATGCAGGCTTAGCAAGTGGTCTCTCTGAGTCTGACTCTTCAGCCCATTCGTTCCATGTTCCCTCACATTCCAATGATGAAAAAAATAATAATAATAATAATAAAAAAATAATAATAAAAAAAAAAAATCAAAAGTAAAGGAAGAGGATATTTCAAGCCATTCGAAGGTCCAGCTCTCATCATCCGATCCTTAGCAAAGGGACAAAAGGAAACTGAAAATAATGAATTTATATAAATTAGTTCAGGGGAGAATACGCAAAAGGTCGACTTACCAAACCTCTCCAAGGTTGAGATCTACCATGCATTGCTTTTAAGGTTCTTCGTCAAACCAGGGACGGAGCTACGTTTCACTTTGGGTTGGCCAAGGCCCACCCCAAAATTCTCAAATTTGCTACATACTTCATACTACTAATTTAAAATTGGTCCAATGAAAGATGAATTGGCCCACCCAAAAATAATAGCTTATATTTAAATTGACACATGAGGATCATAAATATACACTGGTACGTAGTATAATTTAAACTTTGATTGTGTCACACATTTATTATGATATTTCATTTATTCCAACTCGTAACTCGTAAGTGCTTATTTTACAGATTATTTTATATCTTTACTTTTGTTTTTCACATATATATATATAAAACTTAAAAGCATTATCATTTGTTAGATGCTTCAAATTAATTTGAGTGTATATTTCGTTACATTTAAGTCCAATTTTAAGATCACAATCTTATTACATAAAACATTCTAGTTTTATAATGCAAGTCATGTTTCGTACATGCATTGGAAATAGAAGACTAATATTTTATCACGACAACATTGTACTGGTCAGGGTTCTAAATAGCGCGATATAGCGCCGCTATAGCGGCGTCATAGCGTGAGGCGTGGCCTCCACGTTACGAAACATGTCAAGGCGTCATCTCTAAGCGTAGCGTGCAACAAAGCGTGATAAGGCATGCTATAGCGCAAGGCGTGGCGCCATTTTTTGAAGCTTTTAAGATTTTTTTTTTTTTTTAATTTTTTTAAAGAGATTTATTGGACTTGAGCTTGTTTACAAGTATTTATTCGGGCTTAGTAAATCCACAACTGAGTTTTAAGTGTATTAGCTAACTAATATTGACAACTCTATAAATATTTTTTGCCGCTTTGAATCACGCCTTAAAAACGCTATGACGCAACGCCTCACGCTAAAGCTTGAGGCTTGGCTATGCCTCTACGCCGCGCTTCACGCTATTTATAACCTTGGTACTGGTTAATCGCTACGTGTATATTCGGCCCACCCGTATATAAAATCCTGGCTTCGTCACTGCGTCAAACTTCACCTTAAGTTTGGGTGTACTAGGTGGTGTCATGGGCAATGTGATGTTGTTTCAAGCGTTTTTGTGTTAATGGAGGTTATATATCATTTTGGAGTTGTCTCTGGTTTTTACCTAGTGACCTTGTGGCTTATGTTTAGTGTGTGGTGTATTTTTAAGGGTCTCTGGAGTGGTCTGTACGTAGTTGTGACTTGTGAAGGTGTATCTTCATGTCGCTTAAGGTTGTGTTAGGTGTTGTTTTGTTCGTTCTCTTTGTGGTGTCATTGTACTTTTTTTTTTCTTTTTTTTTTGTGGTTTCTTTAAAAAAAATAAAATAAAAAAGTTTCTAGGATAAAAACAAAATCGGCCTTTTACTTATATTACACTTAGAATAATTAAAAAAAAAAAAAAAAAAAAAAAACACAGAAACCTAAAACCCTCCGCCATCCCCTTTGGCAAGAGAATGCATAACACAAGGGGCAGTACCCTATAACATGTTAGAGGGGAGATATAGTGGTATTCTGTAAGAGGGCTAGGTGCAGTTGAGTGTCTATAACTGTTATTGGCATCGTCACGTCAACTTTTACCCTATAACATTTCTATAACACAAAATCCAAAAAACACCCTCCACAATAACATTTCTATAACACACCATCAAAAAACCCACTCACTCACAAATAAAAATAAATAAATAAATAAATAAAAAGCCCGAAAATGCCCATTAAAGAGATAGCATTGGTCCTATAACATGAAGGCACGGTGCAACTATAACATGCATGGATGTGTTATAGGAACCAAAATTGGTCCGATAACACGTTATCCACCGTTGCACCGTCCACTCTAACTTTTCATACCGTGCCCAGTTAGACTTATTTATGAATTGGATCCTATGTGTGTGTATGAATTGGATATACAGTATATGCTAGGGTTTTGTATATTATACTTTTATCATAAGTGGGCTCGACCCAATTATATAGATTCATATAAACCTAAATAAACCCTAGTGACTAATAACTAGTTAACTAAGATCCCTAAATAAACCTCATTTCTAAAATCACAAATGGTGATGAATCCAATCACGATAGTCAGCTCTCGCTTCCTTTCTTCCGATCAGTTAGACCTAAAAATCGAAAGAAAACCATTCAGTCTCAGTCAAGGAGACTTCACCGTTACTAACACCGATGGTGGGGTTATCTTCGATATTAAACAAAACTTTTTCAGCCTTTTTGGTCGACGAGTTATGTTTGATGCTGCTGGCATTCCGGTGTTGTCGTTCCACAAAAAGGTTTCTATATATATTCATACATATGAATTCTTTCTTATTTGATTTGATTTAAATTACTAATCTGTGTATTATGTAACATGGATATACAAATATACATATAATAATCATAAAATCAAAGTGATAAATCTATGAATCTCATATACGTTACACCCTCGTGATCATGACGTAGCTACTATACTGCTTACAAGAAAAGTGTAATTTCGAGACCACATTTGAAAGTTTTACTATATCTGAATTTATAAACTTATAATTCTAGATAGGTTACTAACACTTGAAAAATGAAAGGGTTTTTACCAAGCGCGTTTTTACTAACACATGGAGTATTTAGGGTTAATGGCATATAATAGCAACGAACTTTTTCATTTGTGCTATTATCAGATACGAACCCAGAAAATTACCAAAATACCCATCAAACTTTCAAATTTTGTTTTATCAATGTAAAAATCTCATCTCGTTGCGTACGATAATGAAAAAAAATTTCAAAGTTGGATGGTTATTGTGGTATTTTTTTAAAGTTCGTATCTGATAATGAAACAAAATTTGAAAGTTTGATGGGTATTGTTGTAATTTTTTGGGTCCGTATCTGATAATGGCACAAATGAAAAAGTTCGTTGCTATTATATGCCATTAACCCGAGTATTTACTAAGACTTATGTGAAATAGGTCAAAATATATCCTCGCTCTTTTCTCGCTCGTTGCATTAGCATTTTAGCATATATCATATTGGTAAAAGACTTGTGACTATCATTACCAATGTCACATGTCTCAAGTTCAATTTCTGCTTTGTGCAAATAACTATCATGTGGCTACGCCAATCTTCCAAAGAAAACGTTGCAAACCATGGTTACCAAAAATAAACATTTGAAGAGTTTTGTGACTGAGTGTTCACTGTTTTGTGTAACTTTTCTTTTTAACTTGAATGACACTTTTTAATCTATATATTTTTCCTATTAATTCATTAGCACTTGTGTGATTATTTTAAGCAATGTTAATTTTGTCTTATTGATTTATAACCAGCTGTGGAGTTTTCTTCCTGGATGGGATGTATTCAGGGGAGATTCCAACGAAAAAATCTTCTGTGCCAAAGAACAATCTCCTTTCTTTCCGATTATAACATCACTGAATGTGTTTTTGGGGTGTAATACAAAAGAAAATGTTTGTGACTTCGAAGTTAAAAGTGGGTGGTTTGACGAATCATGCACCATCTATGCTGGAGATGATACCACCATTGTTGCTAAGGTAAATACTGGATGTGCTTGTTTTAGCTTAATTTACGGACTCAATAGCTTATTTGTTTAGTTTGAAAAAGTTAGTTAATTGAAATTTTTGGTTAAGCTTAGTTTTATGGGTTTATTAAGGGGTTTGATAAACTGTGTTTGTGTGTCTTAATTTTGGAGTGCTTAAGTTTATTTTCTTTGATAAAATTCAATTTGATCATTTTACTTACCATCATAAAGTAATCCAATCGTCTATTGATCTTTGAATAAAGTGTCTAGATTATACTCCTAAACAGGCCTTATCAGATCCTCATGGCTTTTAAGACAGTATATCTGATTCTAAGAAGCAAATTGAGAGTTATGTAACAGTTCAAAATGTGTGATGCCATAAGCATTTGCATACAAGTAGATGAATTTCGACATTTGACCTATTGCAATATTTATTCCTATGTTTGTAAATATAACCGGTTACTTAATTTTGAATAAGTACGTTAACATGTTGTTTCCGTACTGAATTATAAAGCCTGTTCTAAGCCGACCATATCCCAAAGGTGAGTGGTAGTTGTGGCTTTCTTTGGATCAAAACTTCGGATATAGTGGCAAGGTATAGGTCTCGTTGCTTAAGGGATCGATTTTAAATCGAGGTCATTAATTACATCTGTGAATGTATGATATATAGTATTATTAAGTTTAATTGCTTGGACTTTTTCTCTTTTTTTTAATCGATAGTAATGTACCATATGGTTATGAATGGTAAATGCAGATGCGTAAGAAGCATACATTTCAAAGCATTGCACTTGGAAAAGACAGATATGATGTGACGGTGTATCCCAACGTGGACTATGCTTTCATTGTGGCACTTGTTGTGATCCTCCAAGAATTAAATGAAGAGAAGAATAATGATGAGAAAAAATCTGCTAAATAATGTTTGCTGTCTAAAACCAAACTATGCATGCATTTTAACATAACACGAATGGTGATATCTAGCTAGTTTGATAAACCATATTGCGCATGATACTCCTTCTCGAGAAAATTATATCAATGGAGTCAATAATACACGCATCGCTTCGCTATACTTTTATGAGCATAATTATTATAGGTAGCGTAAATTCAAAAGATAATCTTTAGTGCCAAAAAATCCTCTTTGTTCTAATTCGAGCATCAGTTTGATGTATTTTTTCATGTATACAGTTTCTGATTATAGTTGTCATTTCAATGTTAAAGGAACTTGGGTTTAAAAGATCATGCACCATTTATATGTTGGAGATGACACCACCATCATCGCTAATGGGCTGCGTAATAGGTCAGAAATAAATGTTAATAGCATTTAAATGGCTGGGTTGGCTTATTCAACTCAACTGGACCTTAGACCCGAAAGAACACAAAGTAGTATGTGGCTATGAATGGTTAATTGCAGATGCACAAGAACACTTTTATGAGTATTGCGCATTTGGTGTGACAGTGTATCCTAATGTCGACTATGCTTTCATTGTTACACTCGTTGTCATCCTCTACCAAATGAATCAAGAAGAAACATTACGAAGACTTAAACGACTTGAGAAATCATAATGTATACACAACCATACTATAGACCACTTAATTTGAAATGTTCTTGTATTATATGTATGCATTTAACATTGTAGCAATGAGAAAATTTATTTGATTAAACCATATGGCGAGTTATATTCATCTTGTGCCAGAAGGTTGATCTTATCTACATCATTCAAATATATATTAGTAACACATATGGATATAAAATGTGTAGTTACTTGTTATGCACGATAGTTTATATTTGACAGCTTATCTAATAGTTTATGTATTCCATATAAATTTTATAAACCCCCTAATGATCACTAATCACAAGATTACAAAAATCCTCAGTAAACCTTATATCTACAAGTCAAAAATGGTGAATCCCATCACCATCATCAGTTCTCGATTCCTTGCTTCGAATCCCTTAGATCTAAGTATCATCAGGAATCCGTTTACTCTTACTAGAGGAAACTACACTGTCACTGACGCCGATGGTAGGGTTATGTTCGAAGTTCAAGGCAGCCTTTTCAGCCTTGTTAGTCGACGTGTTTTGCTTGATGCTGCTGGAACTCCTATCTTAACGCTCCAGAGACAGGTTTCGATATAGTTATACATATGAATTCTTTGGTTATTTGATTTGATGTAAGTTATACTTGGATGATAAAGTTGGAAGATTACTAAGTTGTTTGATCATGTAAATATTCGAATACTAATTAATGTACTATAAGTATAAACAAAATAATATAACAATCTATTAATCTCATATTTTATTATAACCTCATAATCATATAGCTACAACTTATAAAAGTTTCATTAACAAGTAGAGTGTAATCCAGTGACTCATATATAAAAGCTTCACTATATATGAGAATGTAATTAGCTTATTATTCTTGGGTCAAAATTATTGTATCCTAGCTCTTTGTGTCTCTTTTGTGACTAGATATTTACTCTTTGTGTAACCCTTTATTTACAAAAGGGCAAGCAGTAAGCTCTTTCGAAGAGTAAAAGAAACTTAGATTGCACAAAAACTAGCTTAGATGCTTTAAATTGATATTAAAAGCATTGAATATCTAATATTTAAGTTGGCATAAAGTATAATACATTTCTTTGTGATTACTCTTTTCTAAAATGGTACCTTTTTTCTTTTTCTTTTTTTTAATGTAAGCCAAGTTTAATCAGATTTACAAAAGACAGTGATCTATTTTGCCAATTAATTTATTAGCACTTGTGTGATTATCTCTAAGAAAAAAGGTTTTTTAATTTATTGATTTGTGACCAGCTTTGGCATCTTCCCTTTAGATGGGAATGGGATGTATACAAGGGAGATTCCAAAGAGAAAATCTTCAGTGCCATAAGATCTCCTTACATTCCATACAAGACATCACTTAATGTGTTTTTGGGATGGAATACAAAACAAAATGTTTGTGACTTCAAAGTCGAAGGCAGTTGGTTTAACCAATCATGCACCATTTATGCTCAAGATGGCACCACCACTGTTGCTAAGGTAAATATAGGAGTTAATTCTTCAAGCTTATTAATTTATTTAAGGGTTTGATAAATATATAGGTGACTTATTTTTGGAGTGATAAGCTTTTTGGTTTATATGAGGGTTTGATAAATTCTTTTTGGGTGCTTATTTTGGAGTGCTTAAGCTTCATTTTTTTGATAAATTAACTTCTTTTTGTACATTTTACCAAAATACGCTAATCCAAATGTCTTAATTAGCTTAATATCATAAGCTAATCCAACACTAAGCAAGAGTTTATGGACTTATTCATAATAAACTATTAGAAGATTCTGGAGAATAGCTTACAATAACACCCCCTAATTATACTTTCTGTTATATGAGTCAAAATAGGTCAGGTCTACCCAGCCACAAATTTGTTGTTAACTATTTAAGTATCATGTAATGTATTTAACATGTTTAAGTTATTTTTTTAAGGGTTAATGGCTTCTAATAGCAACGAACTTTTTTAAATGTTCACATATCAGTTATGAACCCAATAAAATATCACAATACCCATCAAACTTTGTTTTGTGTTGATATCAACAAAAACCCAATTTTTACCTTCAAAATCCATGTCAGTGACAAATGTACATGTCACGTCATAAATTTTACCGTTACGTTCCACATCAGATTGGGTTCATGTCTGATAAGTGAATATATAAGAAAGTTTGATGGGTATCTTCAAACATTTGACAAAGTTTGATGGGTATTTTGAAACAGCTAACTTCACGTAATTAACTTAAAAAATGAATAAATAAATCCATGTATACAATTTAACCGGTGTAGCCGGTTGCCGGTCATGCCACATAAGCAAAAGTATGATGTTGTGCTAAAAGTTGAAAGTTTGATAGATATTGTGGTATTGTATTGGGTTCATAACTGATATGTGAATATTTGAAAAAGTTCGTTACTATTAGATGCAATTAACTTTTTTTTAATGGTATGATAGAACAGTTGAAAAAGTTTGATCATTTGAATCTAATTTGTCATGGGGTCTCTTAATTAGTTTTGTAGAAAGGTCAAATTAAACTGAATGACGGTGATCATGTATAGACTCGTGTAATCGTACTAGATACTAATATATGGCTTCGGGTGGTAAAATGCAGATGCAAAAGAACCACANAATAAAATATCACAATACCCATCAAACTTTGTTTTGTGTTGATATCAACAAAAACCCAATTTTTACCTTCAAAATCCATGTCAGTGACAAATGTACATGTCACGTCATAAATTTTACCGTTACGTTCCACATCAGATTGGGTTCATGTCTGATAAGTGAATATATAAGAAAGTTTGATGGGTATCTTCAAACATTTGACAAAGTTTGATGGGTATTTTGAAACAGCTAACTTCACGTAATTAACTTAAAAAATGAATAAATAAATCCATGTATACAATTTAACCGGTGTAGCCGGTTGCCGGTCATGCCACATAAGCAAAAGTATGATGTTGTGCTAAAAGTTGAAAGTTTGATAGATATTGTGGTATTGTATTGGGTTCATAACTGATATGTGAATATTTGAAAAAGTTCGTTACTATTAGATGCAATTAACTTTTTTTTAATGGTATGATAGAACAGTTGAAAAAGTTTGATCATTTGAATCTAATTTGTCATGGGGTCTCTTAATTAGTTTTGTAGAAAGGTCAAATTAAACTGAATGACGGTGATCATGTATAGACTCGTGTAATCGTACTAGATACTAATATATGGCTTCGGGTGGTAAAATGCAGATGCAAAAGAACCACAGTGTTGAAAGTATTGCACTTGGGAAAGACAGATTTGATGTGACGGTGTATCCTAATGTCGACTATGCTTTCATTGTTGCACTTGTTGTCATCCTCGACCAATCAAAAACTAGAGTTAGAGTGAATAGCAGATCTAGTTCTAGGAAATAAAAATAGGGTATGCACTATTCATGTTGGTAGATACAGATCAGCAGTGTGACGTTGTTCGACAAAGGAAAAATCATTTGTAGGTGACACAGCTCTTAAGTGGTGCGTAATTTACCTTTCGTATAAAAAAAGCAAGTTCATACAAAAGGCAATACTGAAATAAATTTATATGTTATGGACAAAATATAGTAATATGATGGGCTTAATCGGCTTTACGACAATTTTTTGGCCAGGTCCAGGACCGCGTTATTTCAGATCTACTATTTTGTACGTATATATCAGTGTTGAGGAGATACTTGGTCAGGGAATTCAGTTTAACGAAGCCTTGCAATATACTATCGAAAAACACGACGCTACTGCCTCTGGTTCTCCGCTTCCTCTTCAACCATTGAGTTTCTTGACTCATCAGACGCGTTTAAAACATATTGAAAGTAGAGAAGTAAACCCGGAGGCAAATAATATGCCTTCTGCACCATTAATTCCTACTTCATCTAATGAAATAGAGGAAGAGGAAAATAGTTCCTCACCTTAGCTAGTAGGTAAGTTTAAAATGGGTCAAAGAAGCCGTGTTTGGCTAACCTACAAACATCTTTTAGGTCCCGTTTGGATCATTTTCTAACACTTATTATCAACATTCTTTAGAGAAAAAAAACGACTCAAATAGGACACATAGTCATCTTTTAGTACCTCATATGACCAAGAAAAATACAGTTTATTATTGTAATGCATCAAATAAATGAGTTTGCCGCCTCGCCGGTCCTTTTGTACTTTTTGCTGGGGAAAGGAGAGACAAACTGTAGTATCTGAAACCAACAAAACCGCTTCAACCAATCCATATCCGCCACCATGGGCACAAACTCCAGGCCATTATAGTAATCCATATATATGCTTCTAACTACTCAACCTCGTCTTACAGCCCTGGTTCTTCATCTGGTACGGATTTGATGATCTTTATGTTCCTGGTAACTTTAGGACAAGTGGTACACCAGGGACATCTGGACCGAGTATGCTTGGCAGTTGGCACAAGTAACTGAAGTACTATAGGATTGGAGCATTATATGTTATGAACAATGACCATTGTTTTACTATCAACATGCTGATCTATGTGTGTTTTTTACTTGATTGAACTCATATTTTGAGTTGGTCAATTAGAGTAGATAACTCATAACAGCATACTTTGTGATTGAATACTGTTTTTAGGGATCATATCCGTCAACACTATCTACAAATATGGTCCCTAGGAACATCATTTGCTTTCAGATTTTGTTCCTCGAGTATATAACAGTGCCTCAACTTTGTAAATAGCTCCGCTTTTGGTCCTTTGTAAAGAGCTGAGCAAGGGAACAAATACAGAAAGCAACCATTGTTTCTGGCTGTAATTAATTAGTCACGAGGGACCAATTCCAGAATTTTGAGCATACCACATGGATCATATATGTAACTTACTTTTCAGAATGTAGTAGAAGTAGCTGTTTTTTACCTTTGCGGGATCAAGACCGGGTTGAAATCCGACTCCCAAAACTTGTTCTGCTCTCCGTGTGTGCGGTCAGGTAACACAAACAAGCCTGGATCAAGCAAAAGGACCATACCGATATCAACAAATAGCAACTGGTCAAGTCTTTTAAGAAACTGATAAAACAATGAAATTGTTTAAGAAGAAACTATATCAGATAACCAAACATCAGCAATGTCATATCATATAAGCTGAAACAATATGAAAATAATCGTTATCATATATTGAAGTGAGCCAATTAGTAGTCTGTCATTCAGAAATCAAAACATGAATAGATGCAAAGCTTATTACACAGGGAAGGACAATGCACGAAATACTTACCCTGTCATGTGTTTGCATATAATATAATCTGAGAGAACCATCCATAAAAAGTTGAGAAGCTGCAAAACACCAGCAAAAAAGAAATTAGCCATCCCATGATATAAACGTTGAGGATATTGATACAAAAGCTTTATTTTAAAAGACAAAAGTCAACCTGCCAATACTGAAATGCTGCAAGCTGATGGTTAAGGGTCCCATAGCATCGTGGATGAGATGGATATTGCAAGCACAACACATATATATACGTTCACGAAGCAACAACTGTGTGGGTGTGGGTCATAACAGGAGGGCTAGCCCGGGGGGTTGCAAACATGTTTGTGGTCATTTAAGAAAATCTTAAAAGGCGATGTTGATTCTCACATGGATGGGATGAAGAACGGACGTTAATTTCTTAGTGCACATGGAAGGGATTTATAAGGTCCTTGATAAAATGCGATGCCAACATGGATGTAAAATGGAAACAGCGCACATCTACTTCATAAGTAGAACCATTTAGTTTCAAATGATTAAGTAATAATAATCCATACAACATAAAGAGATCAGATTCATAATAATAATAAGTTACATGGCGAGCATAAATTAATTAATAAAGCATCCGTAAAATAATAATAAGAATACAGCATGATGAATTAATGACGTAGGAAATGATTAGCAGCAGGCCCGAATTTAGCTTCCCTCTGCTTAAACCACTCGATGCTCTCGTCTCTTTTTTTGAGCAAGTAAGCTTTCCTTTTGTTTTCAGAATCCTCATCTTGATAAATAAGACGATTGATGCTCTTTTTCTTTTTCTTCTCAGAGTTCCTTTCATCAAAAGTTAAACGAAAATCTGACGAAATTGTTTTACGAGGAGAGGCAGGAGCAGGAAGCCATTCGAAAGCCGAGTCCCCCCATGATTTTGCCGCTTCGGGATTCTTCTTTTTCTCGCGAATGGTTGCGAATAAGCGATCACAATAGGATTCATCATAGGCTTTGTTATCTATATATTTGTAAGGTGTGTCCAACGGCAAACCTTTTCTAGCCAAAATCTCTTTCCACACAGCTTCTGCCTCTTCTTCATCACTGATTAGACTAGCAGCGTGTACATGTTGTGCCAATATTTTATCAAACTCTGACTTCGACGATGACATCTTGCTCGCTAGGGTTTTAGATTTTCGTTTTCTTTTTGAAAAGGTTTTCTTTCTAAAAATCAGTGGAGATAATAAAAAGAAATCCCACGTGGGCTTCTCTAAACCAAAGACAAAAGTGCTAACTTAGTTGGGCTTTTACTTCTTTGTATTTTATTAGGATGTTTCTTTTTTGCTTCGGGTTTGAAATTTTTTAAAGATATTTTAATTTTCTTTCCTGTCAGGGTGTTTTTATTTATTTATTTATTTATTTATTTATTTATTTATTTATTTAGTTACAATGTGAAAAAAATTGTTATTTAAAGTTTTTTTTACACTTGTTAACGTAACTGACAGTCTGTCGAATCTTCGAGGATCTGATCCACTTGCGAACAAAATTAACGAATCAAACTGACGAACTATATTGACTAATCAAACTTTCGAACTATAAGGGTGACGACCTCCACGTCATACCGAAAAGGTCGGTCATGCCATTGGGCATT
>LBNU01028391.1:4979-21952 GCA_014162995.1 Artemisia annua
TATAGTTTTCTTCTATTCATTCATTATGTGTGGAACTTTGTGGAGAACTTTAGGGCCACCCTAAAGACGAATTTTCTGTGACTTTTAGGGTCCTCCAAACCCTTGGGAACCCTAGTGGCTTAATTAAAGATAAGTATTCACTTAATTCATCAATATTCTTGTGTTGGTTGTCTTATCTATCTTGCTGTCTTCAAATTAACATGAGTAGTAAATCTCTAGGTTGCTTAGACTAATGAAACCAATGAGTTAGATATTGGTTAATTGGTGTGTGTTCGTTTTGTTGGGGATGATTGTTTCATCGATGTTAGCTCAAGAAAACTGGCCAACCTCCTATGGTAACGTGCTGAACGTCTTGGGATATAACATTTAGTGATGTCATACCTAGGCTATAAGGTAGTATTTAACGCATGAGCCACTGTTTACAATCCCTATGGTTGTGCCGTGCATGGCATAGGAGAGAGATAAGAGCTCATAGAATTGGAGAGATATGTATGCCACTCCATGAGTTATTAGGAATACACCCTTCATCCACACAATAACATCATATCAATTAACCGTAAAAGATAGTTAGGAGTAATGAAATCTAAGTAAACACAATTTTCTCCATATTGTTTTCACAACCACCCATAGTTTTAGATATTTTATTTTCAATTGCATAAGTAGTAAACTTGGGTTAGTTGACTAGCAACTAGTTCCGCCCTTCCTCTTAAAACCGAGATTTACTTGCTTTCTAAAAAATAAAAAATATAAAAAAGAATCTTCTTTCCACCTTTAGACCTATTAGATTAGCTTTTCTATCCTAACGAACACTATTCCCTGTAAGAGAACGATCAATCCCCCGTACTTACCACTATCCTATACTACATCGGTCAGGTACACTGCCTGGTGGGGTTGTAAGCCTCTTGAGATCCATCGAGAGGTAAAACCTGTTGTAAGGTTACAAAACCACGCATCACTCACCATATCTATGTTAGTGAAGAGTTGACTAGCCCACAAGGTTATGGCTTGTGGTAAAGGCTGTGGAAACCATAATTGGTAATCAACTCACCAAGATGATAACTGCTTTCCATCAAAGAGTTGGCTAGTCCAAAAGCAAACGGCTTTTGGTAAAGACAAATCAAATCCGTTGATAGCTGGTGGTTTGCTAAAAATCACATGGTTATCAATGTACCATGGTACTAAACTGAAACATTGGCTACTCCAGAGTTCATGGCTAACTGGTAAAGAGACAACAAATTCATTAAATTTTCAGTGATTCACCTCTCTCAGGTGTTAACACACCTGGATGTGATGAGAATAGTATGAAACTTCTTGATTTGATGTACATCAGATGGTACAAAAGTCTTGCTGATATAGAATGCTGCACAGATATGAAGATTCAATAAAAAGTTGCAGCTATACAATAATTCCAAAGAAGATCATATTCAAAATCCTCAAAGCATTTATGAAGAAAGGAACTTGAAGATCATGGAGCATGAAGATCAAGTTAGGGGAGGATTGTTGGGAATTATTTGTAACAAGACTTAAGTCTGGATAGTTAGTTAAGTCGGGTAGATAGTTAAGTCTGCCAGTACTAAGTTAAGTTTGGCAGACACTAGTTAAGTATGTTTATGTTTAGACTGTTAAGTCTGTTTTGGTTAACAATATCTTAGGAGATATTATAGGAAATGATATGCACACGGTTAGATATCTTAGGAGAAGATATGCATGTATCCTTTCACAGGTTTTGTAGAATTAGGGTTTCCTTATAGTATAAAAGGAACCCTACGGCATTGAGTTCTAGGCCAAGTTTTATAAAGTTAATAGAAGTAAAAGTTAGTAAATCCCTGTGTTATTCTATCTGCTTGTGTTAATATTCCGCGTTAACATCAAGTATACATTGTTCTTAAGAGTTTCTCATATAAATACTTTGGATTTATTCAATGTATTTATTGTCTTACAAAGGCTACTTAGATCCAGAACTTTGGACCTACATTCAATATATATCATTGTTTTGAGATACGTATGACATTACAATTCTTGAGTACACAAAAAATATGTGTCGACATTGAATCCCACAACGAACATAAAGCTGACAAACAAGCTACTAAACTATCTTGTTTGTTATGCAACACCTTTATCAAACAAACAAAACACATAAAAAAAGATATGAAACAGAATATCACAAGTGATACTACACATATGATGCAGAACAGATTTTAAAAAAAAAATAATATCACAAATGATACTATACATATGAAACAGAATATCACAAGTTATACTACACATATTGTACTACACATATGATGCAGAACAGATTTAAAAAAAACTTTAATATCACAAGTGATACTATACATATGAAACAGAATATCACAAGTGATACTACACATATTATACTATTGTAGTCATTTTTTTTTGTTTTTTGTTTCCAAATTGATTGCAGATCTGTTAAGTGATAAAAAAAATATATGGTAGATATATTGAAATGGTTAATTTAGTACAAAACGCCATCGTTGATCATATCGTCAAATCTTAGCTAACACCAAGATACACATCAGTATTACAAAATAAATATTAGCATCCTCTTATAAAACATTACAAAAAAGGCTACTCGGTTGACACCTATGGAACAATAAAAGGCGCTACTCGGTTGATATCTAATCATCTGTTGATCAGTCGGTATTCTTAATGTAAGCATACATTAAGAAAAGCTTTCTTGAATGCTTGGAGTAACCATACATAAGATTCAGTAGTTTCGTTCTTAAGCAGACCAGAACCAATATTAACACATCTCATGTGAATGTCAATTGTAGTAAAATGCACAAAAACTATCATGTACCTGAAAAGAGAAATATCTCAGGTGATAAGATACACAAAATTTACAAAAACAATGAAATATTACAAGAGATATTACAAGTTATAAATCATACTTGTTTGTTTTGTATGTGGCATAAAAAGAGACGATGTCACCAAACTATTTGTGATTGCAATTTGTAAAAAAAAAACAGCTACGTCAAACAAAAGAATCAACAGCAACTGCAGTTGTGGTTCAAAAAAGCCCAACATCTCCACAAACAAATTGAAGAAGGTAAACACCTTTGATATCGCCTGTGATATCGCCTTTGATATCACCTGTGATATCACAAGTTCCTTCATCACCACAATTGATTCAACAAATAGAAGAAAGCTGACATACATGTGATATCACCAGTGATATCACCTGTGATGTCACTTGATATCAACTGTGATATCACAGGTGGTATCACCGGTGATACTAAACGTATGCTACAGAGCAGATTCAAAACCACAATTAGACACAAAAACAATATTCAAATGCAGTTAAAAACATAAATTCAATTAACAACTTAATTAATAAGCAAAATTACAGGAGCAGATAACAAGATTATCAAAACATTTTTTACTCACACATTTCATCAAACACTTGGTATGCAACTTGATAAGAAGAAATGTTAACAACTTGATTCACATAATTATCAACTGATTCAACAACATTATCAATCGCAACAATATCAATCAAATCTGCTTCTGAAACAAACGGTTATTTCAAATCAAAAGAAGCTATAAAAAATGATGTTAATGATCGAAACAGTGATGGTGATCGGAATGTTGATGGTGATCAGATCAGGATAAATAACTTTTGGAGGGAAGGAATGAGAGCATAGGAAAAACACACGAAGTATTGCGGTGGAGTGCGGTGGTGTTGCGGTGGAGTAACAGTGGTGTCGCGGTGGTGTTGCGGTGGTGTTGTGGTGGAGGGAAAATGTAACTGATTTATGGAGGGGGAGCAGTTGAGAGAAAACACACACAAACTGTGTGTTGAAAAAAAATGTGAATGGGAAAAAAAATAAAATAAAACTTTATATAGTTAGGGAAAATTAGGTTTAAAAAATTAAATCTTAGATTAGTCTAGACCATTAGATCAAAAAAGATGGATGGTGGGGATTTGTCTCTTGGTATGTAACAAAATAAGGGTATGCAATTGAATTTTCCTCATCGTTATATATATTTATTATATTTATATTATTAGGATCAAATGAGAAAGAAATTTTAAAATGAGAAGGATGAGAAATAAATATAACTACACATTAGAGATGCATCGACTTGATTTAAATGCATCCCTAATATTTTAGATGCACCCTAATACATTTTCTAGCAAAAAATTAGATACATATACATATATTAGATGTATTTCATCAAGTTAGGCGAATACTATGTATTTTTTGTCTTCTGCTAGTCAAATTTGTTGCTAGTACTATTTTTCATCGTGTTCACTTCAACATCACTTTCGAAACTAATTGAGATGCATCTAAATGAATAAATATACATCTAATTCAAGTCGATGCATCTCAAATGTGTGATTATAGTTATTTCTCATCCTTCTCATTTTAAGTTTTCTTCTCACTGGATCCACACCCTATACTTATATATATTTGTATATATACCGAATAATTTTAAGACATTAATAATTTTAATATGGTAAAAAGAAAACGGAATAATTAAAGAATCTCGTAGTCTGCATTTTTTGTTTACCGTATCGATCATTTTAAGATGGAGTAAGAAAAAGATTAATATGTTAATGAAAAGGACATTTTTTTTTCTTTAACTTCAGCAATTAGATACATATATATATTTTGAGAAATGACATATCCCTCTACTAATTTTTTCTACAAATGGTCTTTCTCACAAGATTTTGACATGTGTCAGAATTGACGATTTAAATACGAAGATATAATAAATGAGAAAAACATAAAAGATTAATGTGAGTGTAGGAGCATATAGCAAAACTTATATATTTTTCATGATTTTGTGAATGTGAAAACTAAATACGTACTTGTCGACTCGTTGATAAAAGGAGATACAACCCATGCACGCCAGTACGCCACGAATAGGCTCCTTGTGATTGCCAGCCACATCCTTGATTCCTTTCCCAAAGCAATAATAATAATTTGTCATTTATCCATTTTGACTTGTTGAGCAATGTAAAAAAACGATTAAAATAAATAATACTCCGTGCTATTTATCAATCACATGATATTAAAAGGTTACGTTACATAAAAGTGTATATATTTATTGGTGCGTTTGGTTCCCGGATATGAGAATAAGAATAAAAGAATGGATTGTATTCTTAGTAAATTGTTTGGTTGGTGAGTTTTATTTTGAAATATGAGTATGAAACACACACAAATAAATAAATCTCATACTCATCAAGCATAGTGGGTTTATAAACTCATAATAATTCCTATACCCAAAATGATACCCGTTAACAAGCCAAACACCCTAAGATTGAAAAACTAGTTAGGCTTTATTTTCTGATTATTAGTACATGGATAATCTTTTCTCTTTTAATGTTATCTGTATGAAAAAAGCAAGTTTTTAAATCTTTTAACATAGATTAACTTAACTAAGGTATCTCATGATCGCTCTAACACTTTTCAAAGCCAACGACAAATGTGTAACGAGTCAAGTTTCAGCACAACACCTCTTTTGATGAGGTTACGTGTCTTACAACTAGACTAATGTTAAGTTAAAAACAAGTTCATGATCTAAAAAGTGTTTAAAATTAATATTAATTTCAAAATAGACACTCGTGTACATCTAAGAATCTGAATATTCTTGAAAATATAAACTGTTACTGTAGATGTCTATATCCATCTATAAATACCAGCTATATACGTGTGATATGAGCCAAACTTAAACGTTGCGCACAAGTAAGTCTTTCTATCAATCCTAACGGAGTAACGGTAAGTTCAAGTCACATATGGCACCATTTCTAACCGATATGCATGAACTCAAAACATTTGTAGTAAATGAAGGTAATGGTGTCAAAGGTCTATCGGAGCTCAAGATCAAAACTGTACCTGAATTATTCATTCAGCCACTTGAAAAACGGCTCGATATGAGCAAAGTGGTACTCAAGGAGTCCATTCCAGTAATCAACATGTCGAATTACGAAGATCCAGAAGTGATGGATTCGATATGTGATGCAGCCGAGAAATGGGGTTTCTTTCAGATTGTTAACCATGATGTTCCACTTAGCGTACTAGAGGACGTTAAGAAAGCAACACGTAGGTTTTTTGAATTGCCAGCTGATGAGAAAAAGAAGTACTTATTCAATAATTCTCCTACGAAGAACGTTAGACTGCTTTCGAGCTTCGTTCCTGAAGTTGACAAAGCTATGGAATGGAAAGATTACCTAAGTTGTTTCTATGTTTCGGATGACGAAGCCATGGCATTTTGGCCCTCCGTATGTAGGTAATATATATTACGATATACTGTTGATTGCTAGTTTAATTGCTTATCTAAATACATCGAAATAACAAATTGTGTCATAGTTGTTTCTATCGAGCATAAGGGAGTTCTATGAGATAGATCACATTGGTAACTATGTTTTTAATCCGTTTAACTCTTGTTCTTAAATCCTGATTCTTTTAACATACCTTTACAATTTACATATAAAACCAATTTTTGAATATAAATATTTCTTGTCTAGTAATTGTTGCTCCGCTAATCTTGCTTCGTTTGTAGGGATCAAGTTCTTGAGTATATGAGCAAGTCAGAATCGCTCATCAAAAGGCTGTTAGAAATACTTATAAAGAGACTAGGCATAACTAAGCTCGACGAAACAAACCAGCCACTTCTTATGGGCTCGAGACGAGTGAACCTAAACTACTATCCCATATGTCCTAACCCTGAGCTCACGGTTGGCGTGGGAGGTCATTCCGATGTTTCAACCCTCACTGTCCTTCTTCAAGACGAAACTGGAGGGCTATATGTTAGAAAACTTGATAGCGACAATTGGATACATGTCCCTCCTGTCAAGGGATCATTAACTATCAACATCGGTGACGCTTTGCAAATCATGAGCAATGGTCGATACAAGAGCATAGAACATCATGTGGTTGCAAACATGCATGAGAACCGAGTTTCAGTTCCGATCTTTGTTAACCCTAGACCCAACGACGTGATTGGGCCATTGCCAGAAGTGATCAAGGGAGGGGAGAAGGCTTTGTACAAGCAAGTCTTGTATTCGGATTATGTCAAGCATTTTTACAAGAAATCTCATAACGGGAAGGATACTATCGATTTTGCAAAGGTTTGATCATGATCATATTATTTCTTGAGAAAACCATAAGCAACAATAATGCAAGCCTAGTCGAAGCTCCACAAGCAATTTCTCGTGCCGGAGAGATGTACTATTTATAGTTATGATTGATTGTGCCCTGTAATTTTAAGTTTATCATGTATGCGTGAGACTTCATTTTCATCAATATGAAGTTACTAAATATGGATTGTGAAATTATCATAAGAATCGTGTTGAATTGGGTCCAAGACAAGAATGGTGTATGTGAGTATGTGTCTCTTCTTTAGTATTACACTGGATGAAATATGTTTCATTCCGGTTTGTGTGAGAATTGTACTATAATTTGTCATTGTTGATATTAATATAAATATTCACCCTTTGAACCCAAAAAAAAGTTGAAGCAGTCGCATCCGCGTACGAGGTGAAGAGACAAAAATAACTGGGGATATTGGAGTGTAAAGAGTTGGAGTTTCTCGTGATTGATACCGAAGAGTTGCCGGAACGCAAAGCCGCTCTCATACGAAAGAAACAAGAAGAAATAATGGCAAAATATCATCAAAGCTGACCGGACAATAATTGTATTTCTTAAGTTTCGTTTGTTTTTTTTTTTTTTTTTTTTTTTTTTTTTTTTTTTTTTTTTTTTTTTTTTTTTTTTTTTTTCTTTTTTTTTTTGGGTATTTTTTGTTTGTTTCGTATTGTATTTTATTTTAATGAATGAAACGTTTGTTTGAAAAATCGAAAAGAAATAAAATTAAAGGAGGGTGTAATCCAAATGGTTAAGTTAAAGTTAATTGCGAGTGAAAGATATTTTAATGTGTGAGTGATGAAATGATGTAGCACCTACCCGTAAGACTCAAATGACTAAAAAATGGATGCCATCCTTTAAGAAAAAGATTAACATGGTAATTAAAATGACTTTTTTTTACCTTCAGCGATTAGATACGTATTTTTCATGATTTTGTGAAAACCGAAAATATATAGTTGTCGACTCTTTGATAACAGAGATACAACCCATGCACGCATTGCACGCCAGTACGCCACGAATAGGCACCTTGTGATTGACAGCCACATCCTTGATTCCTTTCCCAAAGCAATAAAATACTATAATTTGTCATTTCTCCATTTTGACTTTTTGACCAATGTAAGACTATTAAAATAAATAATACCCGTACTATTTATCAATCACATGATATTAAAAGGTTACGTTACATAAAAGTGTATATATCCAAGTTTGAAAAAATAGTTAGTCTTTATTTGCTGAGTATTAATCCATGGATAATCTTCTCTCTTTTCATGTTATCTGTATGAAAAAAGCAAGTCTCAGAATTTTTAATATAGATTTGTGTAGCTTAACTAAGGTATCTCGTAATCGGTTATAACACTTTTCAAAGCCAACAAAAAAATGTGTAATGCGTCAAGTTTGAACACAACCCCTCTTTTGAAGAGGTTAAAATGTCTTGCAACTAGACCTTGATAGTTATTTTTAAAATACTAATGTTAAGTTAAAAAAACAAGTTCCATGATCTAAGAAGTGTTTAATGTAATACTCCGTATTAATTTCAAAATAGACACTCGTGTAAATCAAAGAATAAGAATATTCTAAAAAACAAAAACTGTTTTTGTGGATGTCTATATCCATGATCCATCTATATATACAAGGTATATACGTGTGGTATGAGCCAAACTTAAACGTTAGTATTTTCTCACAAATTAGTCTCTCTATCAATCTATCATACCTAACGGACTAACGGCTCAAGTCTACATATGGCACCATTTCTAACCGATATGCATGAACTCAAAACATTTGTAGTAAATGAAGGTAATGGTGTTAAAGGTCTATCGGAGCTCAAGATCAAAACTGTACCTGAATTATTCATTCAGCCTCTTGAAAAACGGCTCGATATGAGCAAAGTGGTACTCAAGGAGTCCATTCCAGTAATCGACATGTCGAATTACGAAGATCCAGAAGTGATGGATTCGATATGTGATGCAGCCGAGAAATGGGGTTTCTTTCAGGTTGTTAACCATGATGTTCCACTTAGCGTTCTAGAGGACGTTAAGAAAGCAACACGTAGGTTTTTTGAATTGCCAGCTGATGAGAAAAAGAAGTACTTATTCAATAATTCTCCTTCGAAGAACGTTAGACTGCTTTCGAGCTTCGTTCCTGAAGTTGACAAAGCTATGGAATGGAAAGATTACCTAAGTTGTTTCTATGTTTCGGATGACGAAGCCATGGCATTTTGGCCCTCCGTATGTAGGTAATATATATTACGATATACTGTTGATTGCTAGTTTAATTGCTTATCTAAATACATCGAAATAACAAATTGTGTCATAGTTGTTTCTATCGAGCATAAGGGAGTTCTATGAGATAGATCACATTGGTAACTATGTTTTTAATCCGTTTAACTCTTGTTCTTAAATCCTGATTCTTTTAACATACCTTTACAATTTACATATAAAACCAATTTTTGAATATAAATATTTCTTGTCTAGTAATTGTTGCTCCGCTAATCTTGCTTCGTTTGTAGGGATCAAGTTCTTGAGTATATGAGCAAGTCAGAATCGCTCATCAAAAGGCTGTTAGAAATACTTATAAAGAGACTAGGCATAACTAAGCTCGACGAAACAAACCAGCCACTTCTTATGGGCTCGAGACGAGTGAACCTAAACTACTATCCCATATGTCCTAACCCTGAGCTCACGGTTGGCGTGGGAGGTCATTCCGATGTTTCAACCCTCACTGTCCTTCTTCAAGACGAAACTGGAGGGCTATATGTTAGAAAACTTGATAGCGACAATTGGATACATGTCCCTCCTGTCAAGGGATCATTAACTATCAACATCGGTGACGCTTTGCAAATCATGAGCAATGGTCGATACAAGAGCATAGAACATCATGTGGTTGCAAACATGCATGAGAACCGAGTTTCAGTTCCGATCTTTGTTAACCCTAGACCCAACGACGTGATTGGGCCATTGCCAGAAGTGATCAAGGGAGGGGAGAAGGCTTTGTACAAGCAAGTCTTGTATTCGGATTATGTCAAGCATTTTTACAAGAAATCTCATAACGGGAAGGATACTATCGATTTTGCAAAGGTTTGATCATGATCATATTATTTCTTGAGAAAACCATAAGCAACAATAATGCAAGCCTAGTCGAAGTTCCACAAGCAATTTCTCGTGCCGGAGAGAATTGTAAATTTGTAGCAGATGTACTATATATTTATGATTGATTGTGCCCTGTAATTTTAAGTTTATCATGTGTGCGTGAGACTTCATTTTCATCAATCTGAAGTTACTAAAATATGGATTGTGAAATTATCATAAGAATCGTGTTGAATTGGGTCCAAGACAAGAATGGTGTATGTGAGTATATGTCTGTTCTTTAGTATTACACTGGATGAAATATGTTTCATTCCAGTTTGTGTGAGAATTGTATTGTAATTTGTCATTGTTGATATTAATATAAATATTCACCCTTTGCACCAAAAAAAAAAAAAAAAAAAGTATGTGTAGCCTTTTTATTCTGTACGTAATGTTTTTTGTTCTGAATGCATGTAGGAATGGTGATTCTCGTGATTCTATTGGGCTTTATATACATTGTGTCTGTGCTTACCCAAATCCAATAACTTTAAGAGTGATAAGGTTAAGACAACAGTATTCCAGTTATAGGAGATGGAATTAAATCTCTAGAAATTTAGAAAGATAGCATTTTAATTTTTAAGGAATTAAAGAATTTGTATTCAAAATATTCCAGTTATACACCCAACGAGGGGAGGTACCCGCCGCGTTGCGGCGGGGGTGTTTACCAAAACGTTTTGGAAAACCTTAGCATTTTTGCAAGACATCATGCAAACAAAGTGACATACAATAATGGCTAAGCCAACAGAGATATAATAACATAGATGGAAAAAGTAGGAGAATAAAAGAAAATGTCAACTAACTTCTAGAAAAAGCTTGCAAACGAATCGACCCTTCCTTATATTTGCAAATTGCAATGGGTAAACGGGCAGTTAAAGAAAGGGCAAAACCACTGGACCAAAATATTCGCGTATTGGGCTCAAACATTGGGACTGTGTATATTCAAATCTTTAGTATGTGCGGTTCCCTTTTTTTATTAGGAGCCGACAATGGGAATTAATATATATAGATAATGTGACTTACGAGTTACGAGTTGTGATGGCAATTTAACCTACATAATGTAGATTGGGGAGCTCCACGTGGGTTGGGCTAGATTTATTAGAAGTACATATCAGGCCCATAGTCGAACATGTACACACCATCTGATGGCAATGGCCCTTCACGTGCTTCACCAATATGTAACATGCGACTATGCGAGCCATTGAACAGAGTCGTGGCGACGCAATATTTTAGAGCACTTTAATGTTAGCTGCTCGTGTGGTTATTCACACCATTAGAGCTTGAGTGTGCTCACATTTGGGTTTGTCATTTTGACGTGGCTTGCCAAACAGCGGCGTCATTTGTACGCCATTGCACCGGGACTATCGCTCGCTGTTTCTCGAGTGAATCAACTCACCTCACGCCATTTGCTTCTTTTTTTCTTTTGGTTTATTTGTGTTGTGTTTGTGTAAAGTGTGTGTGTCTTCTTATATGTATGTTTTTGTGAAGTATGTGTGTTGTGAATGTTTGCAGCGCAGAAATGTGTGTGTTTGCGGCGAAAGTGAAGTGAAACAAGTGATGGCAATTTTTTTTCTTTTAATATTAAACCTTTATAAATATAAAATTTTCAAATCAGTCTTTATAAATTAGAAACTTTGTATATTTTTTCTAAATATGCATATCTATTAAAACTTATTTTGTTGTGTAATTTTTAGTGTTATTTAATGAAAGAAAAATTAATTTGTTTGAAAAATGGAAAAAATAAAATAAAATGATAGGGCCCAAAAATTAGCAAACGGTTTGAGCCATTAAAGATGAGGTATTTTTAGTGTATAAATATAAAATGTGAAATGCTAAGGTGGCGCTGATTTGACGAAACGACATGCCACCTCATCTTATGCTCTTAGCCAAATCCGCTTAATGTTCGCAATTATTTGTACTTGTAAATTATCTGATTTAGAAATAAATGTTTGTTTGAAAAGACAATGTTAGCAGTTGAATATATTTCGACCAAACTAGTTGTAGCTGTTAAACACAATTTTATAGTAAAATCATGTAACATCTTTTATGATTATATAGTTATAATATACGTACACACGCAAATTGTACATAAAAATTTATTATGTATTAATATCGTTTAATATTTTGTATATATTTTTGTTGGATGGAGCATCTGACTTTATTTAACTGGCACGGTGATGCGATTGATGTTAAAGAAAAAAAATTTCTTAAATTAGCCCAAAAGTGAAACCATGATCAACTTTCTAGCCCAAAAAAAGCCAATTCCAAAATATACCAGTGCGGTTGACCGACTATGTGACTCCACTAACATATTGACACGTGTTCAAGTTTTATTAATAACGTAAAAGTGGTTGATGGGTTTTGTAAGTTGTCGCTAATTGATTTTACAAGTGGTTCGTGGGCTGCTTGCCATCTGGTGAATAGATCCCCATCAACTGCGATTGATATAAAGACTCCTCAAGAGGTTTTGTCCGAAAAACCCTCTAACTATTCTGATCTAAGGATATTTTGGTGCCCCGCTTATGCTCATGTGAATGATAGTAAAGTTGAGTCAAGGGGGTATGGAGTGCATATTTATAGGGTATGGGAGTGGAGTAAAAGGGATTCTTCTGTGGTGTATAGACAAAGGAAGGACTCCAAAATTTATACTAAGTAGAGACATAACCTTTGACGAATAGGCTATATTTGGTCAGAGAGGAGAGATCGATGGTGTCACAGGGAAGGATCTGGGTGTTCTTGCCTGAAGGTAGAGTTTGCGACTAGTACTCCGAATAGAGTCATGATAGATGATAAGCAACAGCCTCCGAAGGAACCTACTTCGAAGGCATTAGAAACTAGTGGTCTATTTACGGGCTTGGAGCCCGAGGAAACTGAGCCTCATGATACGGAGCATATGACCGAGGAAGAGGGTGACTCTGAACCTATAGCATTAACAAAGAAGAAAAGGATGCGGAGCCACCGACTATATATACAAGTTTCGTAAGTGAGAGCAATTATGACTCTGATGCATATGCCTTAGCGATAGGTGAAGAAATTGGTATCAATGAACCAAGATCTTACAAGGAGGCGATTCAGATTAATAAAGTATTAGAATGGGTGCTTTCAATGAATGAGGAAATGAAATTACTGGAAAAGAATGGAACATGGATATTTGTAAAATTCCCGAAGGGTGGTTAAACTAATGCACTGCAAATGGGTCTTTAAGAAAAAGGAAGGAATTCCTGGAGTTGGACCTGAAAGGTTCAAGGCAAGGCTGGTGGCAAAGGGTTTTTTCACAAAAGTAAGGATATTGATTACCATGAAGTGTTTTCTTCCGTTATGAAACATAAAACGATTCGGGCCTTGTTGGCAACATGGTAAGTGCATTTGATTTAGAGCTTGAACATCTTAATGTGAAAATTGCATTCCTCCATGGTAATTTGGAAGAAAGAATCTACATGTCGTAACTGGAGGGGTTCATTGATCCTACGAAGAAAGATCATGTGTTTGCTAAAAAGGTCTTTGTATGGTATGAAGCAGTCTATAAGGCAATGGTATTGAAGATTCGTTTCTTTTATGATTTCTCAAGGCTACGTGAGAAATCAATATGATAATTGTGTTTACTTAAAGAATCACTCTGATACATCCTATGTCTATCTTTGGTTATACACGGACGACATGTTAATTTCTTCGGAGAACAAGGTTGTCATTAATGAATTGAAGCTTTTGTTGAAGAGTGAGTTTGAGGTGAAGGATCTGAGTGTAGCCAAATGATACTAGGCATGGAGATTTAGAGAAATAGAAATGAAGGCCTTTTGTATGTTTTCCAACAAAAGTATATTGAGAAAGTCTTAGAGTCATTGTATGTTGATCACCCCACGCCAGTTTGTGTTCCGTTGACGGGTCAATTCACATTTGATTGGAGCACCATACCTAAAATTGACAGGAGAAAAGTTAAATGAGAAGGGTTCCATATGCTAGTGTTGTTGAGAGACTAATGTACGCCATGGTTTGTACAAGACCTGACTTGGCTCATGTTGTCGGTGTGGTAAGTAGGTTGATAAGTAATCCTAGGAAGGCTCGTTGGGAAATGATTAAATACGTCACGTGATATTTGAAGGGTACGAGTAACATACGCCTCACTTACGGTAAAGATAAGCTACGATTTGGGTTGGTGGGCTGCGTAGACTATGACTATGCTAATAAGAAGAGCATTGGCATGTTATATTTTTACCTTGTTTGAATGTGGATCAGTTGGAAGTCGACGTTGCAGTCTACGTCCACTTTGTCAACAACGGAGGCTGAGTACATGTCATTAACATAAGGTATTAAGTAATGCATGTGGCTGCATGGTTTAGTGGAGAGTCTTGAACTAATGGTAGATAAACCTGTCTTGTATTGTGATAGTTAGAGTGTTTTAAGTTGGCAACGAATCTGGTCTACCATGAGAGGACCAAGCACATTGATATGAGGCTTAACATTATTCGTGACGTTCTGAAGGAAGACATCTTCTGTATTCAGAAGATAGCTACAGAGGAGAACCCATCGGATATTTTGACGAAACCTTTGCCACCAAAAAGTTCAAGCTTTGCTTGGACTTGGTAAATGTAATTTGGAATTGTGGGATGTGTATTTGTGTCTTTATGCCAAGTTGGGTTGTATCCCACATCGATAGAATATGTTTACTATGTGGGGGTTTGGAGCCTATAAATACCCTGTTGGTTTCCATGTAATAGGTGATGTTGGAGAAAGACCTTTCTACATAACACTTATGCAAGAGGCTTCTTCATAAAGGCTTCCTTAGTTACATACGGAGGGTTAGTTGAGCAATTTGCCAAGTAGGGTCAGTGGGAATTAGTTTCCTTTTGGGTTGTACCTTGTAAACCTTTTCTCATTCGTAATAACATATATAGTTCCTTCCGCCCGTAGATGTAGGCTAGTCTTCTCGTGACAAGTCGAACCACGTAAATCATGTGTTTTGTTCCGTATCTGTTACGCTTTGATATTGTGAACCATTGCTAGTTATTGACTCCATTATTGTTTCAACCCGTGTTCATTATACGTAGCCCATGTAGGCTTCTTTAAGTGGCCTCGATAAGCTGTATGTACGTATCCACATAAATACATGAGGCAACATAAGGGACCTAATTCCCTACCACTAAGACTAAGAGGAGTGGTCGCGATCACATGCATCGTGAGCCATGTGCATGCGCCACAACCAAAACTCATGTTCTTGGTCACGGTAATATTGCATTAGTTTGGTGAGTTGCTTACCATCGTGACAAGGCTAAAAAAGTGGGCCTCACTTTTGTTTTAATATTTTTTTATTTAGTTTATGACTGTGGGGTGGAGTACTTAGTGGGGTATATTTTGTATAAAGTGTGTATTTTAATGAAAGGTGAGGTATGGTGACCAAAACAGATGAATAGTGAGAAGGACTGAGGGAAAGTGAAAGGAGAGAAAAAATTGAGATAGCGTTTATATAACAGTGATTCGATCACCACCACTCCCTTTGTCCAATCTACAGCTCCATACTTTTTTTTTTTTTTTTTTTTTTTTTTTGGTAAAAGGTTAAAAAACCCGGTAAATATATTACTCCAAAAACCGTTTAAGTACAAGGGATATGGGTGAATCTCATATCTCAGCCCGTTACATAGGCGAAAAAGCTTACATAACAAGATACTTCCAATTCTCTAAATAAGAATATAAAACACTATTCAAACCATACCATTAGACTCTTATGAAAACAAAATTACTTTCTTCCTTTTTGATATATAAATGGATGTAGACGACGAGCATACTAAAATGGCTATCCTATTTATACTTGAAATCCTTGCTCCTTAAGTTAAACTTGTTAGGCTCATGATCATACGGGGAAGGTTTAGAATCTATCTGGTAATAAATATTACAGTATACTATTTGTTGTTAGTTCATTTTCAATAAGACATTGTTAGCAAACAGAAAGGGTGTATTTGAATATCCTTATAGGCTTATGATTGGTGTGAAAATTGTGGCATACTTGTGAGAGTTTAGTTGGACAAACCAAAGAAGTTGTATTTACCTTTTTAGTTCATAGTGTTAGATACTATTTAGCCTAACAATATGATAATCATGTTAGGAAACATGCATGAATGCATCACTGAGGTGGGAGTGGGCACGGGAAGGCACGTGAGTGAAGCCTTGTGGCACGGGAACACCGCCGCCTCGACCTTGATCATGCACGGGATCGATCATTTGCATGAAAGTTTCACGCACGGCATCAACAAGAAAGTGAACGTTGCATATTTAATTTTGTGGACTGTTTGAGTGAGTGAAAGGTGAGTGAAGTGATGCCTCTAAAAATATGAGTAAGTGATGGATAAAGTGAGAGAATGATGTGGCAAAAGAGGATTGGTTGAGAGTGGGTGATGGAAGAGAGAGCGCCACAACCACTCTCTCCCCCTTATTCACTACACAACTTTAGCCGCCCAAGTCGTAGATTTCAGTTAGTCACTTTTGTTTCTTTCTACGTTTTTATCACTCAATACAAAAGAGACTTATCTTATTTATAGCAATAACATAGTTTATTTTGTTAAAAATAATGTGATTCATGTAATTAAACATAATTATATATTCCAGTAGCGAATAAGAAAATACTTGGAAGGAATATTCCCTTATAAGTTCCATATTTCCTTTATAATAGAAATAATTATTATGCACTAAAAGGAATAAAATATATATATATATATATATATATATATATATATATATATATATATATATATATATA